>VWZD01003683.1:255004-448979 GCA_013396695.1 Sakesphorus luctuosus
TTGAGGCATTTACAGTTGGGCTCCTTTTTCCTTTCTGAACTATAAAATGTAGCAACTTTGGTAATACTCATTTCCTTCAGAAAATGAAATGTACAATAGTTTGTACCTTTCTATCTCCTTGTTTATACATATTTGTAGCCATCTGAAAATTGTTTCCTGGTGTGGAAAGTTCTGATATTCAAAGTCAGCTGAGGTGTTTGTTTGTGGATTTAAAGAAAAAAAAAAAGGACAACACCACCGAAACCGAAGTGTGAAAGAGGCCAGGATTTTGTTTTCAGTTTCACTACACAATACACTTTTCATTATTTTGTTATGTTTGTTTTGGCTAATAAATTACAAGCAGAAGAGTAGCTAAATTTGCAGTGCCATCTTTTTGTAATTTATTTTATTTTTTCCTGGAAAAGTAAATTGCCATTCCAGTAAATATTCTAGAAATTATTTTCTCAAACTCAAGTTCCTTTTTCGTTTAGGCTTCTTCTGGATTTTTTAAAAATCTTCATATAATGCTGATTATTAGAGATAAATTCTCTAAATTTTTAGACTTGGAAGAGCATATGAAGTGTGCAGTTCGCACTGTGAGATTTTTAGACCTGTTATCTGAAATCTGTTGTCATGGCCCCAGAATTTGCATGTTGCAGTTCATACGAGCAGAGCGTATGAGTCGCATTGATTTTAATGAAAGTACTCATGAATGAAGCCGAGCAGAACGTCACAGATGTTTGCAGATGTGTTTTTGTGTTCGTGCTCTGGGAGCAACAGCTGTACTTGCACACCAGAAGAATATCTGAAATGATTCTATAAGGAAACCTGATTTACATTTGTGTCTTTAACACACTTTAAAACATTTGCAGGAAAGCTCTCCCTTTATGATGGCCAGAGAATACCAGCATAGGAAAATAATTCTTTAGGCTTTGCCAACTGCCAGTTTGTTTTCAAACTCTATATAATCAAGGCCCCTTTGCTGCTGTAATTTTCTCTTTTTTTTTCTTTCCCTAGTATATTGTTTTAAAATGCATTGGTGGTATTAGGAGGTGTGGTTTAAGGAGGGAAAAGAAAAATAAGCATTGACAGTGTTCCTCAGTACTTCTGCATACAACGCTTTGCACAACATGAGTAATACATGTCATGCTGTGTTTAGATGCTTAAAATTGTCACTCAGTCAAATCTCTGGGGAAAACACTGGATTGTAAACAATGATCGTCCATTCATCGCATGTGATTATGCCAGGCCTTCAAGTGTCCCCTCGATTGTTTTCTGTGGCAATCTGGATTTCTGTGCCTCCTTCAAACTCCCTAGGTTTGTTAATTCCCTGTGAATCTTCAAACGTGCCAGAGCTTTTCTTATGGAGAAACGATGGCCTAATTTTAAACTTAAGTATATTTAAATTAGTTATTTATTGTTCTTCCAACAATATCACTAATTGGTTGCATATTGTTGTTCCACAGAGGGACATCAGTGGCCAAAGCACCCTAAGCAAAGATAGTATGTACGTATGTTCACTGATTTCTGAGAAGTCTTCTTTCTAGGTCTATACTTACCTACTATTTCAGTCTGAAAAGCATGCAAAAATCTTGATATAACAACAAATTTGTTAAACCACAGAATATGTAAGTAAAGAATAAGAGCAAATGGAATAGTAAAATGGGTCTTTGGTCTGTCAGTTTTTTTCACAGTGTAGTTTTAAATTTTAGCTACAAGTGGACAATGACATTTACATCTCTAAGATGCACTGTATTTTAGAAGGGGTGGCACAATGTAACTCTAAGGAGACAGGTTATGAAATTATATCTTAGAGCAACTTGCCAACAAAAAGAAAGGGAAAAAATATACTTTCTAGTAGTTCTCAGACTCAAAATATAAACACCTTTTCAAGAGAACCAATTAAACACCAGATAGATGGTCAGTAGAAGTTGCAGCTGAATGTTTCTTCAGTTGCAAAGAATACCAAGCCTAGCTTTTGAAAAACTAGTGCTGAGCAATGATACTGTTTTATGGGCAAGCAGAATTTTAAATTACATTGGTAATGACAGTGTTAATTAAAATTTTAACACTTGACCCTTACAGAAAGTGCTTAAAACAGTCAACTGTGGTATAAGGTGAGAAGATAGGGAAATACTGCATGTGTTTCCATCTTCATACATGGGACAAGCTTTTTTATCATATCTTATACATTGTAGTATTTAATCATTTTGAAATATTGTCATACCTTGCTCATTTAAAGATTTCTGAAATTTTTTTTTTGTTTAATAAGGTGATACAGTTAAAGTCTGATATCGTCAGTCAGATTACTGTACAAGTCTCTTGTATCTGCATTCTGGACACTGCCCTCCATATGCCATTAAATTACTTTTCCTTTAAAATGTACCTTGAAAAATCAAGGAAAATGAGTTGACTTTCTAGCATTAGTAGGGGAAGCTTTTCCCTTAATGGATTTGTAATGATAGAAGAGATAATTTTTACTTGTGACACTGTACAAAATTCAACCTAAATATCTGGTGCTTTTTAAGTACTAATTCAGTATGAATCTTCCATTTCATCTTTGACTACTTTCTCTTTAGACGAAGCTGGCATTGATTTTATTTCCCCAGTAGAAAAGAAAATCAGACTAGTGAATAGCAGCACATTAATAGTTCTTGTTTTAATGCCCTTATGACCAACAGTGACCACTTCCATTTCTTTCTAGGGTAGGAAAAAATCCAAATGCTAAATTAGTGAAGTATTGTGAAGCTTTCCATGTTTATTAATTGAAAGATTAATGTGAAAAAATACCCTTTATACTTTTATGAAGTTCTGTACTGAAATAAAGTCATTCTGCTTCAAGTCTGACATTCAAATAGCAACATGGAGAGTCATGAGTTGCTGCTCCAATGTAATATTGTGGTCTAATCAAAACTAGACTTAGATTTATTATTTCAAAATCAGAATGTTGGAGTATTATATGCAGCAGTAAATATCTGTTGCCAGATTCTTAGCTCCAGCTATCATTGCAATACTAAGGGGATCCCAGAAATAATTAGGGACAAGATGAAGTAATTTATGCCCATAAAATACTGATACATTTCTGGGAAATATCTGTTCAGTAAAACAAAAAAATACCACAATGTGGCTTTGTGTTTGCAGTATTTACATAATACATCATACCAGTACTTTGTGCTCATGTTTCTATTTGTTCTTCCCCATATGCTGAGATTTTTAAAATGATCATGTTCCTAGATTCAGTACCCTTACAACCAGTGCAGCAGTAGGTATCCAGGATACAGAGAATGAGAAAGAAACTAAGAAAGTTGTTTGTTTGTGTCAGCAGCCATCTGTTAAGACAAAAACCTTCCACTTGGTAGAATTTTCTACCAACACAAAACAGCCATGCTGCGGAACCTACCTAGTATTATATAATAAAGAAAAACAAATTTAGCAAATTTCATTGCTAGTTTTCATTGAAATATAACGTAGCAGAAGAGATAATTCATTAAAGCAGTGCTTGATAGATGGTTGAAATGCACACAACCATAACAGTGCGCTTATACAAAGGAGATCGAATCTCAAAACCAATGAACCTTTAAGCTACATTTAAAACTGCAGATATTTCACAAATATTTTCACAAAAAAATTATCAATCACTGAATTTGACATGTGATGTTCAGTTCTCTGAATACTTAATAGGTGCTACAATTAAAGCAGAGCAAAATCAAAAAAAGGATATTTTAAAGATTGCTTATTCATCCCTCTGTAAGAATATTCAGACTTAAAATAGCTTTAAAAAAAACAACGAAGCAGCACTAGGTAGGTGAGAGATTACATTTTGAGGAGCTTAAAGCAGTTTGATGGAAATTTGAGTTAAATGATATCAGAAGGTGATTATCTGGTATTTGCTAGTTGTGGGATTCCAGCCACCTTCCTTTGGAACCTCTGGTAGAAATGGCTTTCAGAGGCCAGATGCCGGCAAATGTCAAAATGAAAATGCCTTTTGAGACTACAAGAAAAAAATAGTCAGCAGTAGTAATCTGATAAAGGTGGAGTTTGGTTCAAATGCAGCTTTGCATGGATATCCGTGACTTTTCATAACATATACTGTGTTATTCTTCCTTACATTGCTGTTTTAACATTTTTACAAAAATCGTTATGATAAATACACCTCATAGAATGCTGTGCAATGTTCTGTTTGTTATTGCCTCACGTTTCTTACTGTAGAACAAATGGAAGGCAAACAGAGGCCTAAAGTATTCATGCTTCTGATCACTGTCACAATATAATGCAGAATGCAGTACATGTTTATGTACTGGGGATACCAGAAAGTGAATGATAGGAAGAGTTCGTAAAGAGAAAGGAATACCAAGGTTTTATTCTTTCATTCAAGTCCACACAAAACCTTTAAAAGATTTAATTTTACAATAGAAGTTTATAACAGTAGATCCAAAGGCCTGTCTGAAGTCAAGACAATTCAGTGCATTGTCAAATAGGTCCTGACAAGGAGGAGTATGTAGTCACCTTAAATCCAGGATAACAGGACATCTACTTACTTTTTCTGTGAGCAGCTGAAGACAGTAGCTATGAGTGTCTTGCTGTCTTCATCCCTGTCTCCCTCCTCAGCTGACTGCATATAATGCTGCTCTGTTTCTGCTGACCACTTCCCATCAGTCCACCTCAAAATAATGTTGAGGAAGTCCTGCTTTAGAAATTTCTCTTGAGTTTTTCCCCTGGAGTGATCCATTAAAAATGCTTATGATTATAGTTACTGTGCCTTAGTTGCCAAAATAATTTAGTTCAGCTGTGAAAGTGAAGGATTTGCTAGGCGGAAAAATAATATATAAGAAAAACAAATAACAAAAGTAGTTTATCTGCTGTGTCATGTGCTGTGATTTTTCTGCATTTCTTCTTGCCAGAACCAGAACTGACAGTGTAGTATTGCCTGTAGCATACCGGTTGTAGAGTGCTAGGTCTTCTACAGCTTCCTAAAATTAATTTCTCTTTATTACTTTAAAAGGTACATACCAGGGGCAGTGGACAGGAGGGATGCGACATGGATACGGTGTACGTCAGAGCGTACCCTATGGCATGGCAACAGTGATCCGTTCACCCCTCCGAACGTCTCTAGCTTCCCTTCGGAGTGAGCAGAGCAACGGCACTGTTCTGCACGATGTCACTTCAGACAGTCCAGCTGGAACAAGAGGAGGTTTTGTGCTCAATTTTCACAGTGATCCAGAAGCCATGGGCATTAAGAAAAAAGGAGGCTTATTCAGAAGAGGATCCCTTCTTGGTAGTATAAAACTTAGAAAATCAGAATCTAGGTCATCGATATCTAGCAAACGGAGCTCTGTCAGGAGTGATGCTGCTATGAGCAGAATTAGTTCTAGTGATGCCAACTCTACAATTAGTTTTGGAGACGGTGACTGTGATTATAGCCCTATGGAAGACCATGTCGATGCCACCACTACAGAAGCCTATATGGGTGAATGGAAAAATGATAAGCGCAGTGGTTTTGGTATCAGTGAGCGTTCAAATGGTATGAAATATGAAGGAGAATGGCTGAATAACAGGAGGCATGGCTATGGATGTACCATGTTTCCAGATGGCACCAAAGAAGAGGGAAAGTATAAAAATAACATTTTGGTCCGTGGAATAAGAAAGCAACTTATACCAATACGAAACACAAAAACTAGAGAAAAGGTGGATAGAGCAATAGAGGGTGCACAGCGAGCAGCTGCCATGGCAAGAACCAAAGTGGAAATTGCAACTTCAAGGTATGTTGTCAAAAGCAAGGTTGTTCATGTTGGCTTTAGTGAATACATGCTTGGCATTACATGTACGAAACGTAGTACTTCAACTCATTTGAGTAAAGGTGTTTGTGTACGTTCCATAATATGCTATGAAAGTAAATTTCCAGTCTCAATGCATTTCTGTTTTCACTCAAGAGCTGCTGCATTATGCCTTTAAACCTGTTTGGAAAATCCAATCAGTCAGGAATGTACCAAATGATTTGGAGGACATGAGAGAAAGATTGAATATCTTCCCACAGGCATGTTCAAGTTATGTTTATTGTACTGTTTATTTTTTGGGTAGCATCTGGAAATCACTGAAGTTGCCCATTTTGACATTGGGCATCTTAAGATGCATCTGTTTATCTGAGAGACTTTGGCATGAACAGCATAAGAATAATGGTTGAGGCTGTTGTGCTTAGAGGCTGTTGATCTGGTTGCCAGAGCAGTATCTGCCAAAAGAGTTCTGTATGAGAACTGTTCCATCTTGGAGCATGCTACTCCTGCATTCATCTGATCATACGATCACCACTTCATATAGTGGTGGTTGTCTTCTCCCTGTGCCTCTGCTAAGTATTAGAGAGGATGAAGGCATATGGGTATTAGCAGTGGGGAAAAATGTAATTTTCACTTTGAACTCCTAACCAACAACCAAGCAAAGCTGTTTGAAATGCAATTGTTACAAATTAAATCACTACAGACAATTTTAATGGGTTTTACTATTAAGTTTTAGAGCTCTTTAAAAAGCTATTTGATTTTTAATGCCTTCCAGTAAGTTTCTGTGGCAGTTTCTATATTGTTGGGTTTAGCTTGTTTCTTCAGGCAGTCTTTTCTTGAAATATGCTTTAGATAAAAAGTCCAGAAATGTGCATGAAAGAAAATCTTCATGCTATTTTAGAAAGAGGATGTCACATTACACCTAGAGCTGAACAACTGGTTCCTGATTTAGTGTGGTCACCAGTGTGTCCTCAGTGACTGTCCTTTTCCTGACAGTCACAAAGAATACAGAGAATACCAAAAACTGCATGAAAAAGCTTGAATATATAGATGGCTCACAGTGAAAAGTTATTGAAACACTAACATCAAGAATTTAGCATGCTGTTAAAGAACCTCTCTGAGTAGTGGTCACCTAAGTAACTAGAGAGTAGCATATACTCACTTCTATAGCTATGTGTAGGATGAGCCCATACAGGCCATTCACTTAAGAGTTGGACTCACTGATGATCCTTGTGGGTCCCTTCCAGCTCAGAATATTCTGTGATTCCCTGACAGCATACCATATTAGCAAAGCTGATCAATAATAGGTAACTTGAAAAAAAGTATTGGAACCCCATTCATGTTCTGTCAGTACATAATAAGCCCTAGTTCTGAAAAAATTGGGGTGATGTGATATGTGGAAAGGGGGAGTCACTATTTTGAGTCAACATAAAGCTATTAAAAAACTGTAGTCTGAGACCATTAGGTGCAAGGCACAGTGTACACACTTCCTCTTTAAGAAGGGATATGTCTCTGAAGAGTTTTGTTTATTTTTCCTTCCCTTCGATAGTTCAAATTGCTTGTTTTGTTTATTTCTTGGATATATGTTTTTGAAAGTGCAGCAACAGAAGGCATCAGTTGTAGAGTGCAGCTGTGACCATGGGCTATGTGTCCCTTTGGTTTCTCAGCCAAAAATCTCTCTGAAACAGTCTCATGAATTACCAGTATGGATAGCAAGATGACAGATTGAGGTTTCGTCTCCTTTTAGTAGCCGTTGCACTAACTGTACTGGCACTGATTCAAAGACCTGACACCAAGTCAAACAATGGCAAGCATAAAGAATACATTAACTTCACATGTGAGTGTGTGTTGGACTCATCTAGTAGGAATGACATGACCCTTACTATCTCTCAAGTTTTCAGAATTGCCTTTAGTATCAACCAGCACAAGTAAGGCCATGGCACTGTGTGAACTAAGGGACTGTCACACTGGCAGAGTGGGTAATACTGACTGTCTTAAGAGCCAGGTTATCTGGGAGATGTTCTAGAGTAGCATTGAGGAAAAAACTTCCAACAGTTGCTAAATTCTAGGCTGACCACCAGATTGGTACAGTTTCATGATGAAAAAACTTCTGTCTCACTGAAATTTGAGGACCAGTATTGGTTTGTGACTGCACTTTTTACCAAACTGATACATTAATAATATATTTAATCCTTCAGACAATAGCATTCCTTCAGTGTGTTCTTAGATGAATGTGAGTGTGGTCATCTTGTCTGTTTCTAATGATCACTACTACACAAAAAAGGTCTGGGAGAGGAGTACCTTTAGTCATCTCTCTAATGTGTAATATGGAAGTGGTTCTGCCCATATGGCATAACCTCATTGCACACTGGCCTGTAAAACCTTCTGTGTGTTTCAGACTGGGCAGATGTCACCAGCAGTGCATGCCTGCTTAGATTTTTCACTCCACTAGTGGAAGAACTGTCTAGATAGACCTTTTCTCATTCTCAAAACTGTCTAAAGTCCATGTTTCCATTCCAAAGGGTCAGAAACCCTGACTGTCATCCAAATACCTTCCTTTTCAATGCATCTTTGAGTTGTATGCTGTTCTTGCTGTATTGTTTATTCCCAAAATGTTTGCTCAGCCAAATGAAAACAGACCATACTCCTCTTCATAGCTCCCTGCTGGCCGTGACAGGTTTGGCTGGTGGTTTGACTTGTGACAGATGTCCACACAGTCATCAACGAGACCAACCACTGTTTTGCTTTATATTCCTGATGTCTTTTTATGTCTAAAAGTCCTCTTTAATAATCTGTGTAATCTTCCTTTATCTAAAATGGCAGTTCGGTGTACACAGAAAAATCCAGAAGTTGGGATAAATAGTGCTTCTCTGAGCCTGAATTTACACTGGCTCTACTGACTTTGCCTTTCGGTTTTTGAGGCATTTGTACTGAGGTGTTTTGGAAATCACAGCAGGGTTTCTCAAAAGACAACAGATCACAAAATGGTGTGATAAAAAACCTCTATCAGGGAAATAATTACTGCTACACAGATCTGAATTCAAAACAGATTGTAAATTTGCAATGAATAAAAATGCTTTTAAAATTATAGCATAGTTTAAATTGTCTTGATTGTGTATTAGAGTTTTACTAGCTGTATTTGAGGAAAAATATTTCGGTGCAAATATAAAAGTCCCAGAATATGAGGTACTTTAGAGGTTCAGTATTTTTCCCTTTCAAGATATTAAAGGGCACTTTTAAAATATCATTATAAAAGGCAGTAATTAATTCAAATTAGTCTTTAATAAATTGTGCTAAAAGCAGTCACGTTTGTATGCCTGTTCTGTGTCTTCCTGTCTAAAACAAAAAGCTGTTTTCCAGAATCTTCTGATAAATTCTTTTCCACACATGTGAAGTGCTTCAAGTGCTGGAAGATGTGTTTGGAGTTCTTTGGGAGATATTAAAAAGCCCCAAATGTCCACTTAACCAAGAGTCAAGTCAAAACTCATTTTGAGGATATCACATAATTCTCACTGTAGAGATTTTGAACTTCCTTTTCGTCACTGTCATATGTCTTATTCAGAGGAGATATCCGTGTCTGCAGTTCAATGTAAACTGGAATTTTATTAGAATACTTCTTTCATAGTAGGAAAATCACTTAAGTTCTCCTTATAGTGTATTATATTAACTTTGCCTTCATCAATACTTATGATGGTATAAACAAACTAATGTTCCTAGAATTCATTTTCAGAGTTTGAACGTAAACTTAACTTCTAATATTCAGTGTTGCTGGGCTGCTTTTAAAATACATCAGTCCTGTAAGTAAACATGTAGCACTGGAAGCAGAAGGAATGATGTTTGTTTACATACAACCCTTCATGTATGAAATTCTTTCAGAAAAGTCAATTTTATGGATTCAGAATTGGGGTCTCCGAGCCAGGCCTTTTTTTTGTTTGTTTGTTTTCCCTCCGTGTTTTTTTCTAGGTAATGCTCCGCTTAAAAGGTCTTCCCTTTCAGGTGTTGACTCTCTGAGAAAAAACAAACTTTGCAGGGGCACGGAGGGGCAAGATGCAAATACAGGAAGGGTAAGAAATATGAACCAGAACATAGTTAGTGGAGGAAAAGGGAGAAATAAATCAAAAGAAAACAAAATCTTTCCTTGTTGATATTTTACTTAGACTTCACTGATCTTTCGTGTCACAAAACAAGCAGATTAAAGAAAGGTAATTTCTTTTTTTATTCTCTTTTCCACAGAAGCTAAATGCTTTTAATCACTTTGAAGTTTTCAGTGAGTTTGAAATAAGATGAATGTACTGTCATAATGTGCCACAAGAACTTCTGCCCACCTTAAAAGCAACATTGTAGTGGGCTCTGATTACATGAGCACCTGAGGTTTGGTGAAGGATAATGGTGCCTTTGTATTAGGCACTGCACAAACAAGTTGCATGGGCTGGAGAACTTGCAGTCTGGGAAAATGGCAGTGCCCAACAACTGGAAAGAAACTTGTAAAAGCCTGTGAAAGATCCGTGATCAAGATAGCAGTAAAATTAGTATCTTACTACTAATAATGCAGAAGAATTGCTCCTTGTTAGTGAGCTGTCTGAGCTCAGATAGCGCTGATTAGCAAGCCCCTCCTCAGGAACACCTTTCAGGTGGAGCACTGAAGAGGGAATAACTGCTGTGTTTTCTGCAGCAATTTCTTTTCCAGAGTAGCTTTTTCAGGCAGCTCAATTGTATTTTTAACATGTTTGTGTCCAAGAGATCCAGAGATCCAGAGATGCTATGGCTGAGTTTCAGCCTTTATTTTTTTAATAGAAACTACTGAAACTGTGGTTGTGAACCTGTCTCGTGAGCAGGCTGCTTTGTTCTGCATGGCTGTGAAGAAATCCCGAGCTGCTGGAAGTGGATGCAGGAGGAAGGTGCAGGAGGATTGACTTGGTAGTGGAGACCCAGTATACTAATTTCAATTGAGAGTGAACTCACTGCCATCGCATGGATTTTCTTGGGTCCCTGCTCTCCCTCGCTGTCATAGTGGCCTCCTGGAGCCAGTTGCAGGCTTGTGTAATGTCCAGTGCTGAGGATGATTCCGAGAATTCTGATTTACCCTGAGCCCCTGGCGTGGTGCTGCCCGAGCCTGGGCTTGAGTACTTTGCATTGGCTTCAAGTCACTGGGCAGCCCCTACTGTTGAACAGCACAGCACAGTTCTCTGCCTCAGAGTGGCCACAGGACAGCAGTTACTTGAGAACCCACTGCTTATATTTATCATCAGTTTAATTCGGAGTAAGTTTCAGTAAGCTGTGCTGCCCTTGGCGGGGTTATATGAAGCGTGTGGAACTGTCAAGAAGGAATACTAAATGGTTCAATAGCCAGTTCCTTTGTTGTGTTCATTGCCTTGCATGACCAGTGTGCTCAGCTTGACCTGAACAAACTGGAATGATATGCATGTGATAGTACAGTTTGTGTCCACACTAGAAGGCAGCTGCCAGTCATTCCAAATGTCACTAAATTATGTGCACCACACACAGCTTTCCATGATGGATTTAGCTGACTCTACCAATCCCACTTTAACTCAAGAAACTAAACTAGACACTTGCAAGGCTAGTGCCTCACACGCCTCAGAGATGCTTTACTTATTATAGCTGAAATATGAACATTGTGTTTAGGAATAGAATCCAACAAATACCAGAGGTATTTATGTAAGACTGGTTGCTCAGTACAAAAAGCTGCCTGAGGTTCAAAACAAAATCAGTTTTAATTACTTTGCTACATAGCAAGTTAAATGCTGTGGTAAAACCTAATGTAAGTCTTGAGCTACTATGGATAATGATATTAATGTTAATTCTGCATTCTTTAGAGGAAACCATATGTTCCTTGAATCCTATGGGAGTTACACCACTGACTTCAGTGGGGCACATTTTTACTGAGATTTCACAAACGACTCATTGGTAAAATAACATGATCTTGGACTGTTCCTCTGTTACTTGCTGGGGAATGAAATACATCCGTTTGAAATACGTAAATCATATACATGTCGCTGCAGATTTGATTTCTTTTCTTAGTATTTAATGCAGTAAGATTACGTGCCTGAAAATAGGCGAAATTACTCCAGGACTATCCCTCAGCTGGAAATTTTAAAAAGCTGCCAGTATTTAACTTTTTGATCAAAATACCTATATCCAAGTACACCTACTTACTGCTGTAAGTTTGAATAGGCTTTGGGTTTTTTTTTTTTTAAGTAGTTTTAATGTATATTCAATCTTACTTCATGTTTGTATTGCAAAAAGAATTGTTACTCCAGAGTTGCTTTTCTATGTTCTTTAGATTCAGGAGATTGTTAATGTAGGATTCAAAATACTCTCTGCTTTCAGAGAACAAATTAAACAATGCTGCATCACTGCTTTTAAAATAACCTTCTAAGAAAGCCTTTTTGAAGTGTAAAACCTCGTTGAAATATTTCTTTGTTCAGATTATAAGTATTTTTTCCCCAGTTTCCAGGGAATACCTAATTTAGGAGCTGAGAGGATCTTTGCAGTGGTAGGCCAGCAACTTTAATATGACAACTTTAATCCTTTTTTTATGGTACTGAGATACATGAAAAGACTAATATTTTTGTAGCCACAGAAGATGAGCTGTTATGCAGATTCTTGCATTAGTTTTTACACAGTATCTCAGTTTTGATCTACATTACAATTGTTCAAAAGCTAAGCCGCAAACAGCATCTTCTGTACTGACTTTCAGGAGAGTTTCTGTGATGGAAATAAGTATCCATTTAAAAAGTAAAATCCAGATGTTTTGTACTGGTTTAGTCACACAAGAACTATGCTACAAAACATCTGGATTTTACTTTTTAAATGGGTATTTGAAATAATCCTTATATTACTGATTGCTGTAAAAATATTCTCCAAACCAAGAAAGATGCATGTTTGGTGTATGTAGTGCAATTGCATACATATGACTAGTAGTACTAGTCAGGGTTTGAGTAATTTAGTTGATGTTTTGCGCAATTGATATGGAACCTTCCCAGCTTATTTCTTCAAAGAAATAAGAAAGTATGCTATCATATCACTGTAACATTGTTGATCATTATTCTGCACAGTAGTATGTTTCTCACTGAATAGCAGAAAAATGGTAATTTGTATGATTTAGTTAATGCCCCCTATATTGATCTAATTGTGTATTTGCCAAATAATAATGGATTAATTTTCTGAAAATTGATGTAGTTCAATGGGTAGTGCTGTTAGTTTGAATACTAATTGATCAGGGATAATATATTATGACTTCTACTCATTTTTCTGGTCATTAATAAATCTTTCTACTTCGTGTGTCTAACAGACTTTGGTACATATTTGCATGCACTGACTTGCATACCTCACTATGATCTTCCTCTTTTAGTACTCCTCTGTTTGTTATTTCATATCTTCTGTGTCTTCATTCTTATATGGTTCTTCGCTCTCATTGTCCGGGAAGACAGAGGCACAGTGGCTTTGTGATTAGTGTCCAGGAATAACTTTATCCATACCAGTTTGTCTCTCCTCCAGCCCATGTAAATGTTTAACATTTGAAACAACCTATTGGCTATTCCTGTTGTCCTCTTTAGATCTAGTTTTCCCAGATCTGCTGAATAGAGGCAGTCTCCCAAGAGCTCATTCCTGAGGGCACCTCAAAGCCATTTAATTAATACATAACATTAGAGTTGTTCTGCCTTGCACATCACTCTTACACGTAAATTGAACTTAATTTGCCATTTAATAGTGATCAGGGAGTTTTGTGCAGCCCTTCATTGCAGTTATCCCTCAGACTTCTCTTAACACTGCTGTTCACAAGTTCTGCCACTTGTATGTTCACATCTTTTCTGCAGCATTTATGAATGACATGGATTCTCAGACTTGAGCCCTGTGGTTATCCAATGGTGAACCTTCTCAATTGGGAAAACCAAACATTTAATCTGTCCCATTATATTCTGTTTCTGAACTAATTCTTTATGCACTTAAGCATTTGTTCTCTTTATTTTAATCTTCATTTCCAAAGAGTCTCCGGTGAGGAGTTCCATACTTGGTTTCTACTACATTAGGACTAGGGATTGATGAGAAAAGATGATATTACTGTTTGGCACTTAAAAGCGAGAAATTTCCTTGTTAGTATCTGACTAATATGAAATCAGTTAAATGTGAGTTCTCCGTTCTTTTGTTCTAGGAGGTTAAGAAGAAAGACATATAATTCTTTTTCTCTTCTAACTCTGAATCTGGTAGGCAAAGGTTGTTCAGTTACCTTACAACTGTAATGCAGAACCTCAACTTTGTGTTGGTCTCAGTTTACTGCTGCATATATAAGAAGAGGGAGAGGTCATTTTCTGCTCCTTTTGCTTTCTGGTTTTGAAGTGAGTAATTTCAAGGATCTGTCTTTCTCTGAATTTTTAGACTATATCAAAAATAATGCTATTGGATCATGTCACTCTTAGAGTTATGCAAAAGGATTTAAAAATCCAAATGTGAAAACAAGTGAGACTCAAAAGATTCTCATTGTTGAGGTGGTCTATTAGCAGATGTGGACATGCATCACAGCCCTGGTTTGCTCTTATTTGGAGCTAAGTTTTCATACCTGTTTGTGGGTAGAAACTTGACTTCCAGAGGGAAAAGAAATAAGACCAGGGAATCTTGGGGATCACTAAAGTGACTTATAGGCACTGGCTCTGTGTTAGTTCAGCCCAAGTTCACTTTTTAAGCTCTTTCACTTCTGGGAGTTTATGATGTCTGTTGTATAAACATCTTAGGAATACCCTGAAAACAAAGAAAATAATGCCAAGCATTAAGATACGAAATGTATTTCAGGAACAGTAAGGGAACCATCACTGGAGGTATTGAAAAGACATGTAGATGTGGAACTGAGGGATGTGTTTTACTGGTGGATTTGGCAGTGCTGAGTTAACTTTCGGAGTCAGTCATGTTTAAAGGTATTTTCCAACCTAAACAATTCTGTGATTCTATAACCAAAAGTTAAGAGTGTGAGCCAACCGATGCCGTTTGTCGGAATGCTTTGTGAAGACAGAGTGGTGAACCACCTTAAGTGTATGGGTGTCTTTTCCTTATGTCTTTTGCTTGGAGTCCTTTCTTTACGCTAACATATCTTGACCGAGGCTTCTCTTCAGTTTGGCTAAAAAGCCAGTAATTATGCTCATCCTGGGTAACTGTGTTACCATTCATAACATGGTTTTGTGCTTCAGAGAATGGGTACATTTTTGGAAATTGCAGATTAGCAACAAAGGTGGGAATGACATCAATTCTATAAATATAAACAGAATAGATAAGCTGGTGCCTTTTTCTGATATTCAGAAATGTTTGATTTGTGCAGATCTGCTGAAGTAATAGTAGTTTCTGGTGAAGAGGTCTTCCCTTTCTTCCTGTAGTGGGTAGCGTCCTTGTGAATGTTGAGAGGTCTAGTGTTCTGGGCACTCACAATTTTTTAATAGTGCAATGCTCAGGTAGAAATATTGTTTTATATTCTCAATTAGAAATGAATAATCAGAAAAAATGACATTGGGTATGTTACAATCCCAAGTGATGTTTGATAGTTTATGCTGTGAAGAGTGTAGGTTTTTTTCCTAATACCTGTTTCAGAAAGTGGTTTTAAGACTGAAGTGGGACGGGTAAAAATTAGTGTATATTTTGTATGCTTAGAACTTAGATTGCCTGCAAAAGACCTAGTTATATTACTTGCTCATAATTGAACTCCATACTACTACTTATTATCAGGAAAAGACTCAGGTTTTTCAACTCAGAGCCTGTATCTGTGTCTATGGTATGCGCAGCTATGATGCATTTCTGATGGAAAAATTGTTGATGGAGCTCTGGGAATGAACCTCTGTAAGCAGAAGGATTAAACTACATAGCATTTAACTTCTGGCTTTGCTGAGTTTGTGAACCATGAGTGCAGACAGCAATTAGTCAGAATTACAGTTCTGAATGAATTCCCCAAAGAGTTTGTGCTGAATTTGATTTGATGTTTTCTTCAAATTTTAGTTGATCAAAATATGCTTTAAATGGCTTTTAACAGTACACTCATAAGTTCCAACTTTGTAACGTAATAGATATTTGATTTGAATTCTTCTTCTCCTTGCATTTATGATTAAAACATTACAGAAGTAGTTAGCTGCTGACAGATGACATGCTGCATAACACGATGAACTTTGGCTGTGGACCTTAATGGTGAGTGAATAGTATGAAAGAGCTGATGTCTCTTTCAGTGCACATCTAGATTTCTGCTGTTTCTAGAAGGGATGAAGCCAGACTGGAATGTTTTCAATATAAAATATCATTAAATTGTAGACCATTATTTTGAAAAATGTCCTCAGAAATGTTGAATACTGCCCTAGTGTTTGAGTAGGGGTTGCACAAGTGCTGGGGCCCTGGCTGTGCTTTAGGATAGCCCCTGGGACGGCCTCTGCCCTTTCCTCTATCAGGATTGGATTCTGAATATAAACAGCAGCCTGTAACCTATCAGATGCGCACGGGGCATGGCTGTTAGGGTTTAAATATGTTGAGTAATTTGAATGAAGTTGGATTTCAGTTTCGACATCATATTGATGAGAGTTGAGTCCCGGCTGGTGGTTTGCAGCACACAAGCATTGGTCTGGTGAAACGTGTGAACTCTTTTCCTCATAGCAGAAGTTCTCCCATTTCTTTGCTATTTCACAAGATATTTAATTAACCTTTTGTAATAATGAAGGCATTTTTAATGGTGGACAGTTGAAAGAACATACTGTGACTGAGTCTTCATGGGTCAACCTGAGAACACTCAGCTTAAGCTATCATTGGAAACCTTGCTTGCATGTTCAAGGTCCCGGACATTTCAAGAAATTCTGTTATGCTTTCAGTGTATCTAATGTGATACTTAAAAAGATACTTTTCATTGAAAAAGATAACTAATTTGCCTTGAATTTGCTGGTACATGAAAACGCTTATTTTAGCAGAGGCATGACCTAGCAGTGCTTAATGCTTTCAAGAAAATAGTCATAGTTTTGCATAGAAATTCCCTTTGCAGAATCAGGATGAAAGTTTTCTCTTGGATTATCTGCTTTTATATACTCACTGTTAAAACCATTTCATCATCTGCCTGACTCTGAAATGATTTATTGTCTTTTAATTAGTCAAACTTTCACCTTTGAGATCTTCTGATCTTTTTCCTCTGTTAGTTGACACTGAATTGTCTCATTTTGCAAGTAAAAGTTTCAAGAGAGGCAGAGATGCTGAGGAAACATTTTGTACACAACTTTGATGTTTCCATCTATTAATACATGAAACTTTAAAGTAAATTAAGTGACCTTTTAACAGATAAGGCCATTGTAGTTTGTTTCAGATTACAGTAGGGAGTGGGTTAGCTCTTTTTTTTCCCCCCAAGATTATGTACTGTTTGTAAAAATATTTTTGTTTGTGCTTTGATCTCCTGTATTCCCATCCTTTCAGTTTAAATGTTTTGTCCCTCTTGAGATTAATATGAAATAGAATATAAGGGGAAATAAATAATAAAGTTTTGTTAATATCCTCAATAGCATACATTGTAAACCCCCATTTTCTTAGTTTTGATAGTGATATTTTTCTGCAAAAGATTTTAAATAAGATATAAAGAATTTATTACTTAATATAATAAGCGTTTAACATCAATGCAGCAGCAGTGTAGCAAAAGGAGTTAGGAGAACAGATTAAACTCTTGAATTTTGCAGCTATTACAGAATTCTATTAGTATCCTTCTATGGCTGCTTTGCTGTCATTTCTCCAAAAAGTATTCTTTTTTTTTTTTTCCCAGAAAAAGTAGGAGTTGCTTCAGATTTCCCAGGCAGCATAAACTGTGCACCAGTCAGCATTTGCCTACATGCTTAATTTTCTATTTTCACTGATTTTCTTGAGGTGTCATCAGGTTGTATTGCATTATGAGATTGCTGTTTGAAGAGTTTCTGTGAAAGTTGTCCTTCTTTGTTTTGGTTCTTCTCTTCACTCATTTATGTGTAAGCATCACCCATTCCCAATCCCTGATAAGCCTTGCTTAGGAATGGATGCTGTTAAGAATAATTTCAGGTACTTTTTTTTCTTCTTCAGAAAGTGTAAATTCCTTGTCAATATCCTCATGTTTTGACCCTGTTATTGCTATCAGTGTAATGCATTTTCTTCTCTTGGAAAGAAATGCATTAGATGGATTAGCAAAGCACTAAAAATATCT
Organism: Sakesphorus luctuosus; assembly: GCA_013396695.1. Classification (NCBI taxonomy): domain Eukaryota; kingdom Metazoa; phylum Chordata; class Aves; order Passeriformes; family Thamnophilidae; genus Sakesphorus; species Sakesphorus luctuosus. The sequence goes on from VWZD01003683.1 coordinate 272,945, forward strand.
TCGCTTAACCACCAAATTATATAACCATCCGATTTCTGCCTGCTGCTGGTCTCATGCTGTGGTGCAGTTTAGAAATCTGCATTTTAGAGCACATCAAGTGAAAAAAGTTTTTGGGTAACATCAGATCTTCTTTCAGAGTTTCAAATGTATCTTTTTTTCGTAAATATTATTCTTCATTCAAAAGGTTAAAAGTAGGCTTTACTGAAACCTTCTGATAACTATTGTCACTTCAACATCCGAAAATGCTGTTGCTTTTATACCATGTATTCCTTCTGTCTTTTTGTCACTCTGGGGTGGTATGTCTAATACTTTCCTAGAGTTTGTTGCTTGTTTTGGCAGGGTGGTATTTCTTAATGAATTGTAATTTAGATCAGATGTACTGCTCAGGGCTATGGTACTTTGAATAGGATGAGTCATTTTTCTAAAAAGTTCTTTACATATGTGAGAGAAGATTTCATCACGATGACCTGCTGTAAAGCTAAATGTTGTCACCCCTTTTCTGCACTTGCTGTGTCATTTGTAATGAAGCATTTTCTAGAGTTAATCTATCCCAGAGACCTCTGTAAGGAGAGAACAAGAGGGAAATTGTTAATCTTCCCTTAGATTAATTAAATCTTTGTAATATTCCAGTATTTTTCTCTAAATGTACCATGAAGATCGTTTAGTATGCTATTGCGGTACTTGATTGTACAAATAGGACTGGTACTAAGTTAATGCAGTAACTCATTTTTCACTGGTGAATGAAGAAAAAAGAGGCTCAATTTAAACATGTAGATAATTGACTGAAATGCTCATCATAAATGTTTGTGATGAGATAACTTTGTAGACTGATGGCTGTATTTTATTTCTCTCTGTCAGAAAGGTCATGTTCTGTTGCAGTGGAGTGCTCGCCTGTGGTCAGGTTCCCTGCAGAAGGGCTGAAAGATTTTGGTCTTTGTGAATGTGACAAGACAAGTCCACTTGTATCCTAAGGTCAACCAAGTGTCACCTTAGTCTGCTGTTAACATCCTTTCCTGCTGTTTGTTTTTCTATTGTGTAGCTTTAATGAAAACAGAAAAACTTGAATGCCTGAAAAAAGGAAATGATGCCATTAGAGCAATCAATTTGCATGTTAGGGAAAAGACTCTACGTATAGTCAGCTGGCTAAAGGGCATGAGAACATCCTGAAAGGTAATTGGGCACCTTTTGTTGAAATTTGCTGATATATCCCATTAACTTGTCCAGTATTCCTTGGAAACAATGCCTGTAGACAGAGGCACAGTACTGGGCCTTTGTTCACTGCCAAAACCTACAGTTATCATAGTGTACAGCATCATCTTAAAGCTCTAGTACTGTTTATGTACTGCTTCAGGAAGAGTATGTACACAAAGTGTTCAAACTTTCCATGGCCTTTTTTTTGTGCTTTCACCTGTGATGTTCCTGTGGGAGGAATATAGACATTTTTAGATACTTCTCAGAGTTCATCCCTGCAGTCTTGTGTCTCGTAAGAGTATGAGTAGAGAGATGAAGATGCTACTAACTGTTTCTGATTGAACAAGTTACTATTGGTCTTCTGTTTGGTCTCACTCCATCCTGTCTGGAGTATTTGTCTCCACATGTTCCATCTCATATTTTAAGTTGAACAGACTCTGGCACCTTTTCATCAAATATGTTTTAAATTACTGAAATGGTGGAACTTTGTCTACTTATCATCATGCAAGCAGTAGCAAAACATATTCACTAATAAATAGAGGAGCAATGAGAAGATGATTTCCTGTGGGGTTTTTTAGAGCCCTGTTGTTTTCTTTAAATTCAATAGTATCATCTTCAAAAGTACTGTGCTGGTAAGAATAAACAAGTTTTGTTTTTCTCTTTCTCTTTTCCCTGTGACTTACTAGGAAAAAAATTACAGATTTCTAATCTTCAAGTCTCTAGTTTCTTCTCAAAAGAAAATAACTAGCCTGCCCATGGATGTTGGGGCGTATGCAATTGCTTCTAGCCACTGGAGAGAATGGTGTGGAGGCACTGTGTCAGTCTCTTTGGCCATTCTACTGCTGAAATACAGTTTAATATTTATGCCAGGAAAATAGTCACAGATTTTATGATAAAACCCCCCAAATTTTGATGCAGGCATTATGTTGAATCTATTGAACAAAGTAGGGACTTCAAGAGCAAGCATATTAAAAAAGACCTGTGTTCTCCAACAGCAAGAAAAAGGAAAGGTTCAGATTCTGGTATTTTTAAGTGAAAGCAGAAGGGTTTCATTAGGGGGGATCCTTGACATACATGGGAGTGTATTAATAATATTAATATGAGAAAATTATTTTCGTATTACACTGATCTGAAATACGCAGTCAGAATGGAGAGAATGTTTTGTGAGTTTAATATGAAAATATGCAAATGCTTTCATTTGATAATGCTTTTAATATGGAAAAACCTGCCCTTTCATGACCCTGAAGGACACCTTAAAGTGTACTTTATTAATACTAGAGGTCAGTTATGAAAAAAATTATAGTGATGTAAGGTGTTTGTTTTGCTGCTTTTTATTGTACCTTTCATTCTGAAGGAGTGAGCTGATTTTCCATGCTCTGATCAGCAAGTCATCATTGCTGTTACTTGGCACATTATGAGATGACGAGAAGCTGAAAAGGAGTGTGCAGCTTGCTGCTCAGTGGGGTAGGGGGAAAATTGATCAAGAGTTTTTAAAACATTCACCTTACTCTTAAAATATTTTCTGTGATGTCACTTCTTTGGAGGAGCAGAGAAAATATCCCTTTCTAAAGTTCTAATCAAAGAACAGATGACTAGCTTATAGTCCATTTACCCTATTGCTTTGGAGGATGAAAGTGTGAGCTGAACCTGGCTTTTAATTTATCCTTTCCATAGTCTTCTGGTAAATAAGAAATGTTGGCCATGCTGACATCAACAACAGAACTCCCACTGGCTTCAGTGATAGCAGGTTATCACTGATGGAACAGTGTTCTTTTTGAGCTGCGTGTTTTGTGGGAGTCACAGGCAGCTGAAAGGCCAAAGCTGAGATACTGGAAGTTCCCAGATGGATCAGGAAGGGACAATCAAGTACAAAGACAGTTCACTTACCACTGAAGGAAACCACTTCTCCTAATTTCCAGAAAAAATAAAATTGAATTATTTTATGAACTGCAAAGGAACTAATAGTACCTTCTGAGATGTAGTCTTTTCTCTTTGCAAACAAAGAAGCTTCTGTAATGAATCCGTATGTTAGATGCTGTCTGCAGTTACTCATGCTGAATGGTATGCTGTTCTGCACACTGTCCCCAAAACCTGAGACATGAGTATGGTACAGCTCACTATGAATAAGGGTGACAGACAGAATTTATTCTAGAATGATATGTCTGCTCAGTTGCTGAGGAAATCTGTATTTCTGGAAGTAAGGGTGAGAGTTTGCTTTGAAAAGCGTAACTGAGGATATAATTCTGTGTTTTATTGCTCTACCAGTGAATGTGGTTTCTGCATTTACATACATGCAAAAAGTACTACTAACAGATTATGTGGTTTGCAGTGGAAATAACTGATTATAGAGGTTGGTGCGTCTTTCTTTTTTGTGGTGCAGCTGCTTTTGTGTTGCAAAGATCTCAGTATAGTAGTTAACCAGATGTAAGCATCTTATCAATCATGATTTGTTTTCCTCAGCTTTGCTTGTTCAGCCCATGTTTCTGGGAGGTCATCTAGATAGCGGTGCCAGACTTCCCCAGCTAGATGCATGTATCATTTACCTAGTGGCAAGGAAAGCTGGGTGGCTTTATTGCATGTGCAGTAAGGCAGAGGTGTCCAAAGAAAAGAGGGCGCTGAAGCTGCTCAGACAGCTGGCGCCCGGCTGTGCTTTTTCCCAAAGGATCTTTAGAAGCGGGTGTGGAATGTGCTGTGAAATTCTGGTAGCAGCAGCCAGACAGCCTTGTGGTGGAGGCAGCAGCTCTGCTAAGACAGTGATCAGGAATGGGCTGCTATTACTTGCAGAGTAATCCAGTCACCAGTCCACCTGTGTGTTGTTCCTCCCCAGGTACTTGTCCAGCCGAAAACTATCCCTAGGTTTGGTGAAGTGGCCTAGGTAGCTGCATACATTCTCAAGCCACAGGCAGGATGTTAGTCCAATGGATCTGGTGCTCAGCAGAACTTGGTTATGTGAGTTTGCTCTCCAGGTGTGCCATAAGTGTCAGAATGACCTCTCAGCAGTGAGTTTTGGTGAGGCACAAAATAGCTGACCTGGCTGCAAGTGTTCTGCTGGGTTTGTCTGCAGGAGAGCAGAGCGTATGTGGTGAGTGTACAAGCTCAGGGTCTCTCTGAGGCTGTGACCCTCTCGCACTTTGCTGTAATGTGGAAAAGCAGTCTTACTTCTTACGTCTTTTTGCGTGAGAACGAGCACAGACCCAGGCCTGTGCTGATACAACTATGCGGCTTCCAGCTCTGGAGCAGACTTGGTTCAGTGTTTCATTGTATGTAATTTTCAGCCAAGCTTGTGTGCCAGCTCTCTACATGTACAAAGGAAAGTACTGCCTGCTGTCTAGATGGCCTGCTCTAAGAATAAAATCTGATGAATACTGGTGTACATCTGCAGCATTAAAGGTCATATTGCCTCTACTAAAAAAAGTAGGATATGAACTGAGTGCTTTAGCTAACATGATTAATGACATTGTGCAATACAGAGGGAGTTCTAATAGACTACATTATCAAGCTCCAAAGGGAGCTAAATATGCGACGTTCTGTGGATCCTGTGTTCAGGATCTCCTATATTCTGGCCTTTTGGCAGTGGCTGTGAAATAATATACAGTAGAATCTTGTTAATTCATGCTAATGACTTAAAAAAACCACCCCGGATTAGCTGATTTTACAACTTAGCATGTAAGTGAAACATGAGGACAAAACTTCAGAGATGCACACTTTAACAGTATATCCTCTGCTAATTTATCTCAATAGTAGCAGTTATGCTGTAAACATATTTGTAATAGAGCAGTTAATGGACAGTAGCATTATTAATGAAAGCAATGATGATTTCCTGAAATGGCACCTGAAATGGCACCTGAGTACACCATCCTGTTATTAAATATCTTCAATGAAACAGGACTAATTACTAGTTTTGTCAGTGTGAGACCACTGAAATGGTTCTGCACGTAACAGATGTTGGTTTTTAATATTAGTAAAATGTTCTCTTCTCATGTGTGTCATGTCACATAGAGTAAATATAACTAAATTGGGAAAAGAGTTACCCTGACTTTCACAGTAATAGTATACAGGTAAAAAGCTCATGAAATTTTATCTACAGGCTGAATTACTTCTAGAGAGCTAAACTGCTAGCTTATACTCACTCTTAAAATAGTAATTCCAAAGCTACAGGCTCATGGAACATCTCATATGTTCCAGTGAATTCCATAGTCTTCAAAATACAGAGTAAATATCTCCATTATGAAAAAGTGTGCAATTTCTTATGACTATTTTATTTCAGTCTACACTATGTTCCCACATTAAGTGCTATTAAGAATTCAGTTTCATTACAGGCAGTGTGTTCTTAAATGAGAAAGTAAGACTTTTTCAGTGTGCCTTAAAAATATGAACTGGCTCAGTGTCCTTTTCTATGCTCTGAGTAAAAGAAGGAGCCAAAGCCTCTCAATACTGGAATCATCATATGCACTTGTTACTGTGCATTGGTGTGTCAGCAGAGAAGTCTGGCTAAATAAGGCAGTGCATGAGTAGAGCTTATCAGTGTTTGACAGGAATATAGTCCACTAACAGCTGATACAGTAGCCCATCTTTTCTGTGCTATCATCGTCTCTCTACACTGCACACAAATGTATGTTTATCATCTCCTCAAAACTTAGCCCTCCACCTTTTCTTTTCAGTTAGTTTATGCTGAAAGTAGTACAAGTGAGCTGAAATGCTTAGAAAGCCAAGTGTATTTGTATTTTTATGTATATAAAAATGTATGTGGAATGGTCAGCTTTCAAGGTTTAGGGAAGTTGCTGTCCCTTCTGTTTCGTCTCCCACCAGATAGTCTAGAGTGAGTGAATATTGTTCGATAATTTAAATAAAAAATACGAAAGTTCGTGCATTTTTGTGCACTTATGATACTCCTGTGCACTGAGCAATGCTTGAAAAAGGATCCATAACTTCATGAAAACAAGTCCTGACTGATAGTGCCTTCTTCACGCTGAGGGTCTGATACTGCTCAAATGAGTGGCTAAACTCCCAGTGACCTTTCTGGGAATAGTATTACTCCTTGCATATTTGTAGATGCCTCTAATAACAATCCAGAGTAAAATACCCGTAACATTGTTTCAGTATCAGTTTACCTGTTATGCTGAGTTTGGTTGTCAGACTTTGTCCGTGTGTTGTACAAGACTTTGGGATTTGATGATTTTATTAACAAGGTTATTAGGCCAATAAATACATTTTAAGATTTGATGGCACCTGCCCTGCTACAGAATGTTCCTAAACAGTCAAACTGGTGACCTACAAGTGTGTTTTGATACTGGGAGTGGATGTAAACGTCTGCACATGCATGGTCTGTTTTTAACGGATTTCTGAAAAATATCAGACATTAAATTCTTAGTCCACAGCATAAAGGCAGATCAGTGATTTGGGAATCCCTCCTTTTCCTGCAAGTTCAAGTTAAACTGAAAGGCGCAGTGTTGATTTACTGGCAAAAATTTTTGTTATTCAAAGTGATCAATACCTTTCATGCAAAGCAGGAATTTAGGACAATAGCGGAAAATGCTCTTCGCTTTTCTATAGCACACTTCTGATTTCTTGTTTCTCCTGTCATACTGTATTATCTTCCTGAGTCAGAGGAAGAGGCAGGAAGGGATAGACAGATGAATGAAAGGATGATGTACCATCATCCTTATTTGTTGAACTGACTTAAATCTTTCTGTATTAATCCTTTTACACTTGTATGTCAGATGTGCACCCAAATTGGTTTTTGCACATGCAACTGTAAGTAATTTGATAAATTACAGTTATTCTGGTTTTACTGTAAAAGCAAACCAGACATTATAAACAACTCCATATAAAATCAGATCTAGTGTAATTCTACCTTTTTTACCATACATTTGTATGTACTTTCTGCCGTACAGTACTCTACTTTGGCAAGTCAGTATGTTGCTTATTTATTCTTCCATACTCCACCATTGCTGTTTTCCTTTTCTCACAACGGCATCATCAGTGTTTGTCCCCCTCTTGTCCTCTTGTGTACAGGAATCTTGCTGAGGAATGGAGAGTGCTTGGCGTTGTTCTGAGAGCATTCAGAAGGTTCAAAGTTTGTTAAGTGGGAACCTCACATTTTGTTTAAGTGTTCAATGTACTGTATGCAAAATGATCAGAGAAAGACTAAAATTCCCATAGCAGTTCAGGGAAGAGTATTCTGTTAGCAGTCATGGGAAAGTGGAACAGATAAATCTGAAAAGAAACACAGTGAAACTTGTTTTGGTTTGTTTTTACCTTGTTCTTTCTGTTATCTCTTCCCTAAGCTTGGAATGAAAAAGCAGGTTTCTTTCCTCCAAAATTCACTTTCCTATCAGGACAAAGAAGAGACTTGCAACTCTGTCCTGAGTAAAATGCTTACCTCTGTACTCTCTAGCTAACTTAGTTTCTTGTACACCACTTAGTGCCACAGAAGAAAAAGAGTATACCATTTCCTGATTGGGAGTCATGCTTGTAATCCTGTTGACACAACACTCTTTGCTTTTTCCAAAGTTAATTGATTTCAAAGTGCCTTTTCATCTTACCCAGTGCACTTGCTTAAAAAACCAAACCCTTTAATTTTAGTTGAGAGATCCATCGTCTTCAATTCAGTAGCCTGGCTTGAATGTCCTAATGTGAGTTCATACTTCAGTAGCATTGCATGCAGTATATGTAACAGAGATGTCATTCTGTCCTCTGAATCCATCTCTGATAATGGTACTGAGAGAATAAGCAGTTCATTGGGCTGTTTGCCATGAGAGCAGGTCGGGAGGGTTCGCAGTAGATGCGCAGTGAAAAGGACTGGGCCGTGTGTGTAATAGCTCTTACACATGGCTTTTTATCTAGCTCCCCTCCAAAATAAGAACACTTTTACGGTGCAAATAGGGACACTTTCAGGCTACCTTTTTGACACTTCTCTGCTGTGCCCAAAATACACTTAGTTTTCTGGAATGTGTCTGCACATCCCCAGTATTGAGCTGGATGCTGTATCACCTGTGTGATCTGCATGGAAAGCAATATGATGTGCCCATAGGAGCTGTATAGCCCTGAATTTAAGAGCAGGAAAGCATGATAAAGCAATTTAATTTTTTTAGTCATTCAGGACTACTTTATTTTGAGGAATTGTATAAATTACTCTTATCTTTTTAGTTTCTGAAAATGCACTTCAAGAATACTTTAATTGTTGTAACCACATTAATTATGCACACTTAAAATTTATCATTTGGGGTTATTTTAAAGACACCCTACTCTAAATATTTTATCATGTTTTCACACCACAAAAATTAAAGAGGTATCAGTCAAAAAAGAGCTTCAAGCAGTCCAAGGTTCTACAAAACAGACCTGGTAGCACCTGAACATGTTTCTCTATGAAAATAAGTGTTTGGCAAGCTATATTATTATAATATTAATTATATATTATCATGGAATCTAAACCTTAATCAATAGTACTTGAACTTTCAAGAGTAACCTGTTCAATAGCAGTCCTTTTAATTGGTAAATGTCTACACTGAAGAAATGCATCTGCATCATACATTCTACTGTGTAACTTCTAGTGAGTTATAAATTTAGAATTTTGTTAGGAAGTTTTAACTCTACTGTTCATTAACTGTGATTTATCTTTTGGGTCATATTATACATTAACAAAGTGAAGTTCCACATGTGTAATAGGTCATCCATTCGGAATTTCCTTCATCAAGTTGCTGTGCTTACTGCTCATCCTGAAATTCCAGAAGCAGAGTCTGTGATGTACAGATGTGACTTCATCTTCTTAAAATGAACATTCTGAAAACTTTCATAAAAATTGATTTATACTTTCAAAACATTGGTTTACATTCCTTTGTCTTTTTGCATGGAACAAAAAGAAGTTTGATGGAAAAAAAAATCTTTCAATACATTTTGCCAGCTGCTTAGTCACAGTATTAGAATCACAAAATGATAGAATCGTTTGGGTTGGAAGGGACCTTAAAGATGATCTAGTTCCAATCCACCTGCCACAGGCAGGGATGTGCCATTCACTAGGTCAGATTGCTTAAGGCCCCACCCCACCTGGCCTCGAATACTTCTGGGATGGGGCATCTAAAACTTCTCTGGGCAGCCTATGTCAGTGCTTTACCTCTCTCTGAGTAAAAATTTCTTCCTAACATCTGATCTAGACCTTTCCTCTTAGCATTTAAAGCCATTCTGCCTTGTCGTATCACTATCTGCCCATTTCTGAAGTCCCTCTTCCTCCAGTTCATAAGCCTCCTTAAAGTACTGGAAGGCCACAGTGAGGTCTCCCCGAAGCCTTCTCTGCTACAGGCTGACCAGCCACAGCTCTCTCAGCCTGTCTTCATAGGAGAGCTGCTCCATCCCTCTGATCATCGTTGCGGCCCATTATTGTATCAGATTAGACCTTTAAGCTTTTGATCAATGCAGTTTTCAGATTGTAAGCACAAATTCTGATTTGGGGCACTAAAGTGTTTCTCATAGGGGTGCCCAAGTGCTGCTTTGTCTAAACTAGACTGAGACCTGAAGTGTAATATCCTTCTGCATATATTGCAGACTATGTCTCCTAGTAAATGAGAGGGACAGGTCCTGGGTGTATAGTCTGTGTAATAAAGAGGCTGAGGTCTCTTTTTTACATGTAAATCTATACTTTTCTGAAAATGAAATTTCTCCAAATGTATGGTATGTTGTTCTTATTTTCTCCTACAAACTGGCTGAACTTGAAATATAATATCTTTTTCCGCTAGAGCTGAAATTACCAGAAGAAATCCCATTGCTTTTTTGATAAAAATCACAAACATATAAATAATTGTCTACCATGGAGTAGTTTATATTGTGGGATAAACATTCCAGTATTTTCTGTAAGAGCTGTGAGGAAGATTATTAAGAAACTGGGGTAGTTATTTGAAATACATGCAGGAGCAGTAGTCTCTGTGAAGAACCTATTGCTCCTAAGCAAAGGAGCAATATTCATCTCTCACTTGCTATGTAAAGTTATGTGGGTTTTGTAAGGGTTGCCCATGGTGTGCTAATACAGAGGGTTACTTCTCTGCTATGCTTGAGGTGCAGTATATTAAGCAAATACTTACTAACAGACCTTTCAGAGCAGTGCAATGTCAGCAACTGCACTCGACACATCCTGGGTAAGTAGGAAGCTTAGTTGCTTCCTGCCCCTCTCACAAATACCACCTTGGTTGCCTCACTGTATGATAGCATCGTACATTAGCTCTTTGCCTCCACTCCCAACGAGCAAGCCACAATTAAAGATACTGATACTCATAATCTGCTCCTTGTCTCTGATTCCTTCCCTGTGTGTCTGGGAAATTTTTTTAGCACCTAAGTAGCTGCAGCATCCTCTAGTAGTTAGGCTTGTGACTATGCTACTTGCTGCTGGGTCTTGCTAAGTGTATAAAAATTACTGTAGAGGGTTTTGCTTCTCTGTCCTGGCTTTTCATGCAAATGCAATAGTTTATTTATAATTATTTCTTTCCCATGGATTAATCCAGTGTTTTTTCTTATAGCATTTTTGAAAGTGACCTTTCCTTTATGGGGCCTTACTTCCTCACCTGTCTGTTGAAGTCCCTTCCAGTCTTGGTGTGTGTTGGCTGGCTATTTCGCAAGTTCTCTCAGTTGTAGAGGTTTTAAATAACCAGGGTAACCGGGGAGATGATTGCCTATATTTTCCTGATTTTTTTTTTAATTTTTAAAGTTTCATTGCGTTGTCATTCGATGTTTCAGTCACTATTTCTCTTAGCTTATTTGTAGACCCTGGTAAGATTGGTACTGCACTGTGCACCTGTTCCTCTAAATCTTTCTCCTCTTTTGCATCTTGTCCTTTCTTGAAAATGCAGGGTGAGAAGGGGTGAAGGAAAGAAGATCTGCCGAAGGAATTTCTCTTTCAGGGTTGTATTTCACTTACCAGTTTTTACCTTTGTGACTGTAAGATCATGTGCCGAAGTCTTGGCGATTCAAAAGCTAGAAGTTGTTAAGAATATACTCAGGAGTGGGAGTGACCATTCAGCCTATCTGCAGCTGGCTGCTCAGTGTCCTTGAACAAGAGTGCTTGAGAGTAGGCTGGATGGATTGTCTTGCTGACAACAGCCCACTCCTGACTTCCAAGGCTTCTCAAACATAGCTGATAGTGGGTAGGGGTTTACTGGAAGGAAATAAGGCGGATGAGAAACATCAGAGCTGTCCAATGTCTGTGTATCCAGCAGAGCAGTGGAGTGAGGAGCCACTACTGCCAGGTGCCATGGTCCCAGCCCTGCCATGATAGGGTGTTTAGATACCGTTATTCCATGGCAGACACTGATACTTAGCAGCAGTAGGAGAGCAGGGAAAACCTTTTTCTCCACTCCTCCATTCTCTGACTTCCTGAGTATCAAGTAATGGGCAGCAGGTTGTTGCCAGGCAGAAAGGAACTGTGTCTGCACACACAGAGGAGGCCCTGCCATGTCCTTCAGCCAAGTGCCATGCTGTGCTTCGAGTGTGCCTCTGCTGATCTGCCCAAAACCAGGAGTGGGCTTCAGGCAACTCTAATGTAGCCGTGTTTATTCTGCAAGAGCTCAATTGTTATGCCGCAGCCATATCTATATCTATAATGTTCTGGATATTTGAGTGCTGTGGCAGATAATGACTTATTTGCATGGAGTTTTTCTGTGACAGCATGAGCACCGTTGATCCCTTTTCCCCTGGGGTGCTTTCATGCAGCCATGCTACTGACACTCATGAGTGCTTTGTGTTTGCTCTTTTCTGTAGTGTTTTTTGTAGTGTTTTCTTTAGCTTTTGAAAGTGATTAAACTCTTTGTACATGAATATTCTCTTTATGTTTCTGACATAGTACTGCTAGCTAGCTTTTTCTTTTCCTGCTTTTTCTTAAGGCACTTTGATCATCAGGACTAGTCTGGCACCTCCTTCTTGTAGGGAGATTTCTTTAAGCACTCCTTTACCATTTTTGCTGTACTTGGCTGCATCTTTCCCTACTCCTTTGAGCTGTATTCGGAGTAAGTAACCAACTCTGCAGAGATTTGCATTTTCTTGTAACTGACTTCAGAGTTGTACTCCCTCTGTATTATAGGTAAAGTTTAAAGACTTGTGTTTCTGGGTTTTTATAATTTTTTAGGTAAAGCTTTTCCTGTCAAAAGCTTTGCTGTTCTGCATACACTCACTGGAATCTTTCTTAAGCTGATCATTTACCTGAAGCCATAGGGACATGGTTCACTGGTGGACTTGACAGTTGTAGGTGAACAGTTGTCCTCAGTGATCTCAGAGGTCTTCTCCAACCTGAAAAATTTGATGATTCTATTGCAGCATTAGATGTTAAGCACAGCGTTGGGAATGTTTCTTTCACTGCTCTTAGTCTAGTCATATGTACGAGATATAGTATGTGGTGCAGTAAAAACATGCTGGCGAAAAAGTACTTAAGTGATCTTATTATAGAGATGTTAGTGCCGTGTGATGTGGTTTTGTGTCGATCCTGCAATTTCTGTGCAGTGCTGGATTGGGATTTTTTTACTGATTTTGTTTGTTTGTTTTTCCCAAAAATTATGTAGGCTAATGTAAATTCAGGTCACTTTGCTCTTTCTCCCTTTCTTTTTGGACCGACTGTATCTGTAATCCTGGCAGCAGAGTGGCCCACCTTCAACCAAAGAGGTGAACATTGATCTCCACAGAAGAACTGAGTCAGTTTGGCAACTCGTTCTCCTGGTATGTAGGTAGCACAGGCTGAAACTGGAAGCAGGCATGCACCCACCATTCAGGTTTCACACTTCTCGAATTAGTGTCCTAATTACCAACAGAGACACAAAGGATACACGAGACTACAAACTGCCTTTGGCAGTGTTTTCTGAACGCTGACCGTAAGCCACTCATCTGTATTTAAATGCATGAATTTAGAGCTTAAATTTTTGAAAATTCTGGAACTCATTATCACAGACTTGCATAAGTACAGATGAGAGAATGTATTTTGAATATGTCTCTGAGCAATTCCTTTAGGCAAGTTGAGGCTTCCTAGTGTTTAAATGCTGCTCAGTTCCTAATCTGTACATCAGATTCACTTCCATTCACTGTGAGAGGATCTAAGTATTATTTCTAAGCATTAGGATTTTTACTCCTCTTATCTAAGTATTGCTGAGCTTCATAATGCTTTGCTCCTGATCCCTGTGTAGTGTAAAATGTGAGCAATTTATCCCTGTTTTACCAAAACACTTTGAGGATAAATTGTACATGCTACAGAGATAGAGTAAAAGTATCCAGTTAAAATAATGAGTGGGTGGATGGGTTTAGTGCCTGCCTCAAAGGCTGAGTACCCAATACAGCTAATGAAGACTCCAGTGGCATTCAGGTTGCTTCAGTGTCTGCTGAACAGTTAGTTCCTTGCTCTGCTTATTTCCTCTTAATATAGCTGAACTGTATGGACAATACTGAAGGTGATTGAAAGTTACAGGTGTTGAGGTGTGCTTGTGTGCATAGAGAGTAAGGGAGGAGCAGACACAGGAGAAACAGTTAAAGGGCATTGTATTTGTACACATTCTTTCTTTATCACACAACAAATGACTCCAAAGAAGGTTAAGAAAGCACATTTAAATAGTATTTTTTAACTTATCCAGAGCAGTAATAGATAGTCTTATGTGGCTACATGTGTAATCTTTATTTCTTTTAACCAAAAGTATTATTTTAAAATAAGTTAATAACATCATTTAGGGTTTTTTTAATACATGACTTATATTGCTGAAAACAAGCAATTTATATTTTTGATTCATTACTACTTCACTGGGATGTTTTATTCCTCAGTGAGACAAGCTTTTCCATGATAGCTTTTGCTGCTAAGGAGAATTTTTATTAAAATCATCTCCCTGGGTTTTTTTTTTTTGCTAGTTCTGTATTTCTTGTCCTTGCCAATAGGACTAACATACGATGCTGAATGCAATGCTGTAGTACTAAATAATACAGTTTTTCACTGCATATTTTATTGAAAGAACAGAATACATCACTGAACTTGGGAATTTTGAACCAATACTGTTTACATGTGCAAGTAGGAAGAGATGATGCACCCTTCCCCCTTCATTGTTAAGTGGTAAATTGTTGCTATGGTGATCGTTCTTTCCATCTCATCAGCTATAACCTGGTTTTCCACATCAACTGAATAGCTTCAAGCAAAGCATGATCTTTATTTTTTTATATATCAGTTAATATTATTTTGCTACATAGTTATTGTCTTGAGACTTAACATCAGCATCAACATGCAGTGAATGTAAGCAAGATAGTTCTAATTTTGTTGTACACAAATCTGTGCACTTATTAAAACAATCTTTGTGTAGCTGCCAAGAACTTTCAAGTAGATTTATTAAAGCAAGCTTGGTTTTGGTGTGTACAGTCGATTATTTTCCTTTCATCATTTCAAAGACTATAAGCTTTGGTAGTAAATATGTGGAAAACTTGGTAAATCTCTGAATGATATCTCAGTTAAGCAATGTGTCGTTTGTTATTTGAGGTGGTGAAAACAGGATAGCTGTAGTAAAATTTCACAGGGCACTTTTGTTTCTTGTGATGTAAATTAGTATACATGTTTCAAATGAAGAGAGATGCCTGCATTGGGGTGAGAGTCAGCCAGGTAGCCTGTTGTAGAGTCACCAAAGGGCAAAACGGATGAATGTGGTCTGGATGTGGTCCTGTGCACATACACAATACATTTGTGTCAAGAGAAAGGGCAGAATGAGCCTGTGGGCCATCAAAATATTGCCTTGAAGCAAGAGGTGCCTTCTCTTACTACCACCACCAGGTTTTCAGGAAATGGGCCAGGTGTTAGGGCAAGCCTTGGAGCCATAGGAGGGACACTGGTGTATAGCACAATAAACAGGGATTTTTTAATAACCTCTTTGAACTTAAATTGATGCTTTTAAAAGACTGTATTTGTCTCAACTCATTTATGTATTGCTCATTACAGTCAGTCTTTCTGTTTCATCTAAGATGTGAAGCGTTTAAAAACTTAACCATATTAAGTTCTGGTCTGCATTGCTAGACAGGAGATGAGCAACTCTGTGTTTCTAATTTTACTCATATTCATATTTTTGGTTTTCCTGGGAACTTTTTCCTCTACTTTCTGTCTGCATTATTCATGCTGTTTTAAGTTTTGTGTCATAATCAATGAGGGAGAAAGACCTTATCTGTCTGAAAGTGAATTTTTTTGTTTATTACCAAGAAGATCTGAACAATAGATAAGGTTTCTCAAAGACTGTTCAAGTCATTTAATTGTAAAAGTATCCTTAATTATATACACAAATGCAAATAATGGCTTCTCTGCTAGTAGTCTTTTTGCATTCTGTATAGGAAGGAGTATTTTTCATGTCTCAAAATATTGTGCTGCCATGGGCAGACTTCCTTTTAGATGTTTATGACCTATATTTGCAGCCAGGGATGTTTTGCTAAAGAATGTCAAAGATCATCTCTCAGTAGTGCAGTCTCTGAAAGGATATGGCGAGAGTTATAGTATAAACATAAATGTACTACCTCTAGAGGCAAACTAGGAATTGGATTGATATTTCAAGTAAGAAGGATATCTTTTCACAATGAAAGTCTAGAGTACTCTATTTTGAATTACTGATTTGCTTTGATCTCTTGGAAGTACTTACTGCATGACTACCAAAGTACTAATCCTTCTGGCTAAAACACAGTTCACTAAGTAGCCTGACAGAAAATACAGTGTGGAAGTGAGGAATGCCTTATTTCCTTCCAGATGCAGAGAATGAGAAGTTACTGAGAAGGCATGTTGTAAAGTTGCCTGAGCCAAAACAGCCATAACAGGGTTCTTATAGTAACTGTTTGCTTTGACCCACCTTATTATTATGTAGTGTGGTATTTTAGTTGTGAATCTGCTCTCTTCGTTTCATGGTCTACCTCACTGCTTTATTTCTTCTCACTAAACCTGTATGATAGTACAAACTGATCACCTGCAAAAGACTATATCAAACCCTCTGTGTCATGAAGTCCTTGCATGTATTTCACAATCATACAGAGACACCACAAAAAGACTTTGTTGTCATGTACTGATCCTTTTGTTGTTGTTGTTGTGGGAGGGAAACAAACAATTCCAGCATTTGGAGGAAAAACTGCGGTGAAAGAGAAGCAGCTGCTCCATGTTTTGTTGCATTTTCTTGAGTAATGTTTCCTACAAAACTGGAAATAATTTCTCTGTGAACAAGAGCAGAATAACCCAAGGCTCAGTAGCCCCTAGTGCCGAAAAGAAATAACTGAGTGGTCTTTATACCAAGATCTTTATTTACTCAAGCTTCTCACTTCCTTACTTCTTTCCCAAAGCATGTGGTTTCAAGTTCGTTTTCAGTCTGTAGTACCAGGAACCAGTACCAGTGATCGGCTGCAGACATGAGACACAGACTGATCTGACTGCAGCAATGACTGTCTTGAGACTTGGGGAAGAGAGTATGGTTCCTTTCAGCTGTGCTCTTTGCTTAGAGTTAAGCATACATGAAAGTAAAGCATTGCTTTACCTGATTTTTTTTCCTACACAGTCCCTTAAAGGGATCTGGTGTGTTCCTTTGTTGTATGAGTGTAATCAGGAATTTGATGACCTGGAAAAAATGTATTCAGGCAAAATGCCAGCCATAGAAGAGAATCCTCTGAACAGTAGGACTGTGAACATGGAATCTAGTGTTTCTTTCTATGTTATTTCCCTTCATACAAGTAGCAGGGGTTTTTCCCTTCAGTTGCTATTGTTTCTGAAACCATGTACACATTTATATATTACAAAAGTAGTTTAATAAAAAACAAATGTAAAAGGCCATAAGATAATTGTGTTCCATTCCACTCAGATGTGTAAAAGTGTGCACAGGTTACCCTGTTTAATCTTGGTAAATTTCTCTTGTTTCCTGTAGACAATGTTATGTTTGTTTTACCATTCATTAATTCAAATAGCTAATTCTAAATTCTTCTGCATGTAGTGGTAAATAGTTGTTGTGGCTTTGTTATGTAAAAAAACCTACTTCTAACATATTGCTTGGTGGTATTGAAACATGAGGAAATACAGCTACAATAATAAACAAATTCCATACATGAATTCATTATTTGTATAAAAAAAGTACAAATTTAAAAAAAAATTACAGTTTTGATAATCTTGAGGATGAATGTGCTGGCAAGGAGACTGTTCTCTCATTACTACTCATATAAGGAAAGATAGGCAAAGAAACTCTGATGCTTGACAGAAAATGTGTTTCTATGGATTGAAATGCATAGCTTCAAAAATAGTTTAAGCTGGAAATTAGTGTGCTTAAAAATAAAAGCAAACACTAAACAAACACCACCACCACCCAAAAAACCCAGATATAGAAAAAGGTCTTTTTCTCTGGAACCCTTGTTGAGAATTGAATTTTGTCTTCTACCCTACATGTCAAGGATACAGCGTTTTGTCTGAGTGAATGTAGTTCTACCCTTGAACAGAGACTACCCTTAATGCTTTTCTTGCTTTCATAATTCACAAGGAAAAAGACAAAAATTACCAATATAAAAAATCATATGGGTACCAAGGAATTTTCTAAGCTCTGTTGTTTTTTATTTATATTTGCTAGTAAAATTTATCTGTGTATACGTTTTTCTGATTTGCGGTTTTTATTTTCTTCACCTTGACTCAGTTTCTCTAGAGATGCTCTCAAGTACTTTTATTTCTTCCCTCTGTCCACTGTATAGAAGTTAGCTGCTTTCACAGCTTAATTGCTGCTGAGCATGTTCTATTTCCTTAGTAACCTGTTTGTCTTCTTGCCTTGTAGCATTTCTGTTCTCTGACACGAGCCTGACACTGTTAAGAGGCAATACCATTGTTCAGGGAACTTGATTAAAGGGCATATGCTTTGTTCCTTTTAAGCACTCTGAAAAAATGTCCTCTGAAGAGTAACAGAGGAAAAAACTGTCAGATCTTTCATAAATATTTCATCTGAGATTAGTGGTACTTCCTGTGTGTCACATTGTCTTTCATCACAGCAAATTATAACAGAGACACATGATTTGCTCCATCCAAAAGCATTGTAATAAGGGAAAGAAAAAGAAGTGTTTTAATTTTTAAAAACTGATTTGGAGTAAGTAAATCAACAGGCAATGCAGAGATTGTTCTCCTTGACTAAACTACTTCTTAGCTGTGTAATATTTCATACAGGTAAAATATTCTGGGTTAACAATTCAGAACTCCCAGGATACTGGTCCTTTTTCCTATTGTATTTTGAAGGTGCTTGATGCAAAAGGAAGTTGACTTAATAGATTTACTGAAACTAGCCATTATATTTTACATGTAAAATAAATCTTATTCTGGAATTATTTTCATACGTAGGAAGAGACCACTGAAGAGAATAGATGGATAGCATTAGTACTGATTATTAGGCATTATGCCATATTAATTGACCCAAATAACATACCTTTCTATATTTAGTTTAATTCAAAGACAGATGGATACCAAACATCTCTTTAAACCAATTTTTAAAAGTAAGGGTATTTAAGTTTCTGAATTCCAAACTTCACCTTGTCAAAGATTTTACAGCTTGTGTTAGATGTAATTCATACTCTTTAATGCAGAGATATTGTAGGAGGAAAAGTAATTAGCTGGAGGTGGACTCTTCTTTGCTTAATTATCCCATCTCCAACAGGGCTAAATTCAGCTCTGACATAACACTGGCAAAAATCTCATTCACGCAGCAGCAGCACTGCAGTACATCATGGTCCAGTCTCACCAGATGGCATTTCTTCTTCAGGTGTGTGTCACTCTAGGTGTGTATATGCTTCTGACAGGTTACATGAGGGGATCTCTTTGGTTTTGATAGCAGTGCATTTTCTAAACATAAACCATCTTAGCCTTTTTACACCTTCATGTAGGATAGCAAAGTACAAGATATAAAACTTCCATGTAAAAGGATAACATGAAGGGGCCTCCTTATTTCTCTCAATTCAACTCAAACATTCCCCAAACCTTCCAAAATATCCGGATTTCTGACTCTGCTCGGATCTGTTATTCTCTGGTTCAGATGCCCACAACCAGAGATTCATAAGCTTTAAATTTAGTCCACCTTGCAACTGACATATTCTTCCCTGCATGAGATAAAAAAAATCAACAGGTTTTTTGCTATGGAAACTCCTTGTTCTGGTATTTCATATGGCTGCCCTTATCTACTGTGATTCACAATATGTGAGGTTCATGACTGAAACTCTGTTCTGTAGCAGCTCATGGCCTCATCAAAGCTTAAGGAAGCTCCAGCATTTCTATTGCAAGCAATTAGTGTCCATTAAGTACCCACTGAGCAGACTAATGCCCGACTGCCACAGGAAAATGTCACAGAATAATAAAGCATTAGGAACATACTGGTGCTCTTACACCCTGCTAAGGTATAGAAATGACAGCACCAGTGATGTTCCCAACGTGGACATCAGTAGCCATAGTTATGCAGGATGGGTCTCATTACTGATCCCAGTTTCAGGGAGATAGATCCACTTAATCTGGTCCATCGCTGGATTTGAGATAGCAGCTAGCCCGAAGACAAGGTGTAGTACCAAGTGCACTCAAATCTATACAACATTCCTAGAAGATATTTGGTTCTCTGGTCTTTGCCCTTCTTGCTGAACAGGGAGCTGCTTTCTTGTGCTCAGTGTTCTACCCAACACCAGCGTATTTGGCATTTTACAGGAATGTCCTGTAACTGATGCTCAGGATTGACTGAGAGCGGGCAATTAAACTGTCATCCAATCTACTGCTACCTTATTCAGGCACTGTCTTTTAGGAATTGGTCTACACCAATGACAGCCAAGAGTCTTACCCTGTCAGGATCTGAGGCTTCACACTTTAGAAGTGTGTATGGGGAAGGACTGGGTCTCATGGTACATGATTAATGTGTCTGGGGATTGAAAAGACTGAGGCACACGTGAGTGGTTAACGTCAGGGAAGTCATGTCATGTCAACTTCTTATTCAGGCAGGGTCATTTTCCACATTATTGAGCAACTGCTAAATTCCATGAAAGGACTGTAGTTGGCACCCACCAAAGAAAGGAGATTGTAGAGAGAGGCAAGAAAAACATCTTGAATATTTTTACAGTGACTTCCTTTGAACTTCCAAAGACCTGTAAAGAGGGATTCTGTCAAGCAAAACCATGCCCAAGGACAAAGACCCCAAACAACTTTACCTCTCTGTGTCTCAGCTTTGCCACAACTGTTTGGCTAACTGCTAGGTCTTGCTGGCAAGGAATCTTTTCATGTAAAGTGGGATGAGACCTTATTCTCATGACAACAAAGAGGTCAATTGTGGTGAAACAAAAGGATCCACTGTTAGCCAAGTAACTTTGCAGGAAGGAATGGACAGATTTGATATCCAGACCATTCATAGTGTAACTGTAGCTTTGGGAGCTCTGCAGGAAGGGAGACCTTTTTAGAGCTCGTAGTTCTTCAGCATGGAGATTTGGTAGCATATACTCTCCAGAAGAACTGGGACCTCTTACCCTGGGCAGGGAGGGACCAATACATTTGCTCTCTAACACAGACTGTACAATAGCCGAAAGAATTGTCCCAGCATTGCAAACAGAGTCTTATGACAAATGTTTCTGGGATGCTGTTGTGGGAGTCAGCCTTCCTTTTTCTTTGACACTATTCTTGTTTCTGAGGTGACCTGATAGATTTGATAAGAAAGCAGGTAACTGTTTTTCACCAACTCTAAAAAACATGATCTCAGGCTCTGTCTTGCCTTATTCCCTCAAGATTAATTGTTAAGACCTCAGATGTCTGGGTCCTTAAATACCATTTTTCCTGATCAGTCTATTCAGTTTTAGTTTTCCATGCCAGAGACAGCCTTTATTTCTTTTCTTCTTCAAAGACTTTTTTTTTCTCTGTATAGTCTTTTTCAAATAAAATCAACCTTCTTGTTTTATATAAGATCTTTGGATGAGGGTCCTGCTTGCTTGGCACTGCAAACTGTATTTCCTCAATGTAGATAAGAAAAGCAATTTCTTTCCTGTTCTAAAAAAATCCAAAGTTCTCCCCGTGCTATCTCACTTGTAGGCTGGTAGTATTTGATTTTATCATACCATGTTTAAAGTATAAGACTGATGCATTGTTTCTGGCATTTTTACAGAGATAAGGCATGATATACCTGAAATTATCAAGAAAAGACGCTGCAGCTGGAACTTTTCCATGATGTTCTCACTCTGTAAAATGTATGATGTGTTTAATAGAAGGAACCCACTTCTATTTTTACCCAATCAGCTAGGTGATGAGAGAGAACCATGGTGCAGTAATTCATGTTATGACCTGTATGCTTTCTGTCCAGATATTATGGAATTGAACAGCGCTGCTATTCGAATCATTATTCAAACCCATTATACACTAGTAAAGGTTGTAATTTTTCTCTCCAGTGATGGCTCTTTTAGCAAACTTACGGAGAGGTTGAATTTCTGTGCCTATAAACTCTGATTTAAGTACATGAAAATCCTAGACCTCAGAATTCCTAAAAGCTTTCTTTGTATGTCTGCCCCTTCTGTGGAATTCCACCTTGATTGTCAGGTACAAATCTAGTTTCCATATTGACCTCAAAAAAGAGGTAATTTTGTATCCTATTTTCTCAGTATTTGAATACTTAGAACAGTACTTTGCTACTAGACAGGTCAGCCATTCAAGAAAAAGTAAATTGCAAGACTTCATAGCCAGACTCAGTTGCACAAGCGTTAGAAAAAGAATCTGCTAAAAGCAAATTCCAACCTATGCTGAAGGATCTCCACATCATTTGGTGCAAACTAACGTGTTGCAGTACTTCAGAAAGTCTTTCCAGCACTGTACTTTGTATCAAAAGTTTTCTTTATCATGCAGCTTTCACTGCATGTCTGTCTCATGGAGAATGAAACATTAGTTAAGACAATTGCAGAATAAGTCTTTACTTGTTATCAAATTACTTCTGCTTTCCAATGAGAAATGATATTCCAAATACATCCACCTGCTGCCTGAGCATGTTCCTGACAGAGCAGCAAGACTGCTGCATGGAACAGACCCTCACATTTTGTTAAATAGTATCAGCTGAGCATAATGTGAGGTCACTTTCCATGTTCAGTAGGCATATCCTTCATCAGTAGATCTAGCTGAAATTCTGGCACTTGATTGTTGAGGAAGAGATTTTTATTATTATTATTATTTTGCTAATTATGTAAAATGAGTTAATCATTGAATTACTTTGCACTGATCATCTTGAATTACCAAATTGTTCAAGAAAGCATGTGTTTACTTTCCCTGTCCTTCCAGTGGCTCTTGAAGTATGTCCTCCATTCCTCCTTAAGCCCCCAGCAATGCAGGCTTCAGCATGACTGAAGCCTTCCCAGCTGATGACCTTCTTATTTCCCCATGGGATTGATAAAATCAAATACATAGTCAGGTGAAGGTGAATCTGTGTGGACTCCAGGAAGGTGCATCTTATCTTTGTATACAGCCTGACAAAATAATTGTTGGTTGAGTGCTTTAGCCCAGGGAAGAGAAGGCTTCAGAAAGACCTAGTACCTAAAAGGGGCCTATAGGAAAGAGGGGAAGGGGCTCTTTATGAGGGAGTGTAGTGATAAGATGAGGGAGTTCAAACTGAAGATTTAGGTAGGGTATTTTTAGGGTAGATTTACATTAGGTCTTAGGAAAAAATTCCTTACTGTGACAGTGGTCAGATGCTCTAACAGGTGGCCCAGAGAAGTTATGGATGCTCCCTCCCTGGAAGTGTTCAAGGCCAGATTGGATGGGGCTTTGAGCAACCTGGTCTAGTGGAAGGTGTCCCTGTCCACAGCAGGAGTTTGGAACTAAATAATCTTTATGATCTGTTCCAACCCAAACCATTCTATGATTCTGTGATCCAGGATAATAACCTACAGGGTTATTCCAGAACACTGGCTTTCCCAGAATTTATCAGCCCTTTTCCCTGCCAAGATGCACGCTCTTGACATTGTGAGGCTCCTTTAATGTCCTCATGAAAAATAGGTGAAAATATTTTCCTGTTACTGTTCAGACCCTTGCAGTTCCCAGGGGCTGGCAGCAACATGAATTGCTGTAGTAGCAGCAGTAACTCCTGTTGTGTTAATTTATTGAAGACATGAAGAATGCAGAACTTATATGGGTGTGTATTTAGTAATGCCCTGCACTTCTGGAAAACACTGCTGGGTGTGTGCAGCACCATTATTCAGTGCAGGCAGAGCATATCCAGTGCTTTTGGCAAGCTTTGATAACCCTGCTATGCGAAAGGGAGAAACACATGGCCTTTCTCTGATACTCGTAAAAGCTCAGATACCTGCAGTTTAGAAAGGTAACTTACTTACAGTGCTTTTCTAGGAGACTCATTGTTGAGGCTCAGGAATTGCCAGGCACCAGATCTCAAGATTGGGCCTTAGTAGAAACAGGGTTTTGGTAGGAGTGAGAGCACATGGAGAGCCTAATAGGAGATTCCTGTCTTACCAACTGCTCCAGTGTCACAGTCATGAGTGTCAGTAAAACCCATCTACCCTTAGAGAGAGTTGGAAAGTCTGACAAATCTGTATTTGTCTGAAGAGAGGACAAGGAGTAATTAGGAGTTATTATTTTGGGCCTTACTTCCTCCTCCATGGCGTGCAGTAGTATTTATGCTTAAATCCTGCTATTAGTGACTCAGAAAAGAGAGCGCTTGCTTTTTAGAGGAGACTGGGAGAGAATGTCAGGGCTCCAGCCAAGGCCTGTAGTAAGGAAAAAAAAAAGGAGCAAATAGACCATGACGAGCTCTGTTCAGAGGGTCTCAAAACAGTAGACTTCATGAGTCTGCATTAAGTTGTTGCTCTCATGAATGGTTAGTGCTAAATATGTAATACAGCCATGAATCCTCAACTTTACCGTGCAGATCTGCATGACTTGGGCTGAACAAAGCAGTCAAGAACTGCTCTAAGAAGGAACAAATAGGCTGCTGTGAACACTCAGCAGTTTGGATGCAACAAAAGCCTTCTGGGTATCTAGGCAAGATCATCAGGCCTATGGGAACCACCGGAGAGCAACATTCCTGGGTTTTCAATTTGTTTGGTAGCAGAGAGGACATGCTGGTTGTTTATTCAGTGCGTGTGTTATTGGCAGCCTTCTAGACAGCTACAGAGGGTAAATGTATATACAAAGATGTTTATTGGAGCAGAGTAGGTATATGGGAGATTATTTTAAAGCTGTTACCTGTATTTGCCATAAACCCAGGGTTTTCATTTCCTTCATGCTGAAGATAGCAAAACGTGTGAAATAGTTGTCAGCTGCCCTATGTCTGAAATGTTCTGATGTTATTTTCAATCTGCAGTGCTCTTCAGTTAAGAGGAATTACATGTTTACAGATGGAAGGATCATCAAAGTCTTTCCTTTGCTTGTTTAACCTGTTCAGTCTCTTGATGTTTAATGTATAATATGAACAGCTTGATTCATACCTGCCAGCCTGGGGAAAAGTCAAATCACATACTGCCATCCCTACACTTGAGTACTTGTCTTTTGTGGAGAGCTTAGGCCCTTTGTTAATTAAGCTGTCCAATTATAATATATCAGTGTTTTCTGTTATTTAGGTGTTTCTGTGAATTTTGTAACAGTTATCTTTAAGCAACTGAAAATGGAAGAGTTTGTTCCAGAATGCTTTGCTAGACATTTTTCTATCAATACTATTTTTCTAGACATCTGGCACCTAATCAGTGAACAGAAAGGAACCATGCAAAGAAAGATAAGCCCAGTTTAGTCTTGGCTCCAAGATTGCTAAGGACACAAAAAGTAAATTTAAACACGCACCGTTAATGCCTTTAAAAGGCTGAAAATACTGCAATATTGCTTCCCCACTGGATTTTAATGCCCAAAGATGTTAAAAGGACTGTTAAAAAAAAAAACCAACGTAACACTGCCACGGATTATTTGAATTCTCAGCAGTATGTTTGTCACTTAAATAGATTAATCACACCATGTTCTTTTTTTTAGTTACAAGTGCATAAATGGCAGTGTTATATTTCATAAGAATTATTTTGTTTGCCATTATGTTCTAGGTAGTGTTTTCACTTTTATTGTTTTCTAGACAGTTTTGTGCAATGCACAAAGCCATTTTATGCTCAAACTTTATTCCTTGGTCAATATATACTTTCTGTTCTCATTTGTTATGAAGATTCAATTCCATACAATTACTATATTTTGAGAAAATGTCAGAAATAAATATATGTGTTACAGCTTTTGTAATGGAAAAAGCCAAATAAGCACCAGGCCACTAGCATGCGGTAGGGACTTTTTTCTCAATGTTTTCCTTCATCAAGCACAGTAGTGACATCCTTGGATTCAGGTACTAGGATTACAATAGAGTAAGTTACAGACTGCCAAAGTCACTTGAAAAACATGAGGCACGTACCTTAAAATATTTATGGATGGGGAGTTTATCTTACACTTTTTAAAGATAGTAAAACCCACAGAACTTTATATATTTTTTTACATTCTTTCTGTAATGTTCAGTAACATAATTTTCATGCAACAAGTGTGTTCCAAGTTACATATGTATTATGAAGAGAGATCAGATGCTGGTTTTATGCATTTTACTCTACAAAACCTTTTGTGTTTTTTGCTAAAATATCTCTAACACTGTGGACTTCTATTTCCTCAAAAATAAAAGAAAAATCTTAAAAATCCCATGTCAACTCTTTATAGGGGAGAGATTAAGAAATACAGACGTTGTAGTGGGTGACATTTGACATCATTTTCCTGACTAGGTTTACTAATTAATAGAGCTCCCAAAAGTTTTCTAGCTTGAACTATTCTAACAAAAAAATTCTAAATAATTACCTTTGATTTCATATTTTCTGATTTTTTTTTTATTTTTAAAAGGAATTTGAACTCGTAAAAATCAAAACACTGAAAAATATGAAGATGATG
Organism: Sakesphorus luctuosus; assembly: GCA_013396695.1. Classification (NCBI taxonomy): domain Eukaryota; kingdom Metazoa; phylum Chordata; class Aves; order Passeriformes; family Thamnophilidae; genus Sakesphorus; species Sakesphorus luctuosus. The sequence continues at coordinate 299,016 of VWZD01003683.1, forward strand.
TTTTGAGTGGAAAAAACAGTCCATTTTGAGGCAAAAGAAAAAATCCTAGTCTCTTCCTGTAAGCTGTTTGTTTTTTTCATCTAACTGTATCCCTGGGATGGTGATTTGTTGTTGCTTTCTTACACTTGAAGTGAATAGGTGCCATATACTGGTGTTGATGATAGCAGTCATCATATCTACCATTTTATTTCATTTCTGCAGATGAAGAACAGGTTTTTTGTGAAAAATTTGTAGCAGAGGGAAGTACAATACACTAAACCTACCTTAGAAATTATCTAAGCAAATGGTCATAATGGTCCATGTATTTCCATTTCCTTGAGCAGGATTGCCTTCTCTGTGCAGGATCCTTATTACATGGAGTTCTGTTTCCATCAAGCTTGTATTTTATGATGAAGGGTAGAGAAACATACTTATCTCCTTTTTTTTTCTTCACTTAGCTATGTCATCAGGAGCAGCTGAAGCTCAAGTGTGCATCTATATTTTTATGCTTCTAGCTAGATTCAGAATCTCTCTTCAGTCAAACCATATAATGGGCTTTAGTGATCAGAAACAACAAATTATTTTCAGCAATTCCTTTACCTGTTTCATAAAACCCCCTCCTGTCTGCAGGAATTAATATTATGGGACTAGGGAACTGGAAGAAAATATTGCTCACTAAGTAGACTTGGGAGTAAAATAGGATAGAATCTAGTCTGTCCTATAAAGTAGGGTGGACAAATACACATTGAGACTTAGTTTTCTTTAGATCTACTTGGCATTTAAGAAACATGAAAAGATACTGTCAGTGAATCACCCTTGACAAAAAAGGGGGGGAAAGTCCTATGAGCATAGTATCCAGAAGTGTATTTGTCCAAAGTGTAAATTCTCCAAGAGGAAAACTTGCATTCTCCTTGAAGTGATACTGCTCATCTTGGTGAAATCGAAGACCATGCCATCTTTAAGACTGAGCAAAATGCATGTCACTCTCTTCTTGTAGATAACAAGCAATAAGACAATTGGAAAATACCTCAAATTGTGAAAGGAGAGGTTTAGATTGAATATAAGGAAAAACTTCACATAAGATGTTGCCAAGCACTGGGACAGGCTGCTCAGAGAAGGGGTTGAGTCACCATCCCTTGCGGTATTTATTTAAAAGACTTGTAGTTGTGGCACTCAGGGATGTCATTTAGTGGTGGACTTGGAAGTACTGGGTTAATGGTTGAAGGTGATAATCTTAAAGGTCTTTTCCAGCCTAAATGATTTGATGATTTCTGTGCCAGTGCTGCAGTGAAGTACAATCAATATGAAAGCAAAGCTTATTCATTCAGACTACTGGCATCACATGAAGAGCAACCTCCTTTATTGAAGGGCAGTATATCTGGCATGCACATAAATAATGCTAGGCTAGTTGGACACCTCACGTTATGCCGAGTACCATGGAAAGCAACTTCTCTAGTGATGCTTAACAGCAATTTAAAACCACTCTGTCAATTCAAACATCTGCGTTGTGAGTCTTTCTCCAAACAGGTGAACAAGAGGGACGGACTGAAAGACAAACTAGACTAGGGAGATTGAACTAACCTATCTCAATCGTTAAAAGTGGATTTTCAGAAATATCTTCTTTTGAGGGTGCTGTCCTTCATTCACCTAAAATCTTTCTGGACTGTTGCATATATTGGCTGGTGTTACAGAAATGAGTACCTTGGCACTCCTGAGTTGATGAGCTGTTCTGGTTTTATTAATATGGACCATAGAGATCTAAAGGAGAATGCAAACAGGTTCTGAATCTTGACATAAGAAGACAGCTGGTTCCTCAACAAACACATAGATTGATGTTTGCCCCAAGAGGTTTTATTAGTTTGTAGATGCAGCACGGCATGTTCATGCTGACTGCTGCAAAAGTCTAACATCCACACAGTTCAGAGGTCCAAACTGTAAATAGTCAAGTTTCCTATTTTTGATGGAGTAATATGGGTGTCTCCAGTAAGATGATCAGAGCCCTTGTGTCAGATGTCTGAAATACCTAGTGTAAACAGTCCCAAAATCAGCTAATCTCACTTCCTGTAAACAAAAGACTATGTCATTCTTTTCTCAGAAAATGGATTAAAGAGGACATTTATTACAGTGCTTAGTATAATTGCAAAGGCTTAAAAATGTCCATCTTTTTCTCTGCAAAATATACCCATAACATTTCAAGGCTGACTGTGCCCAAAGTCAGCTTCTAATCGTTGGACCAGTTATGTCTTTATCTGAAACACTTTTCCTCCTCATTATGTCTTCCCCATATTCCACTGTCAGATACCCATATGTGCACCATGGTAAGTGGCTTCTCAGTGTTTCTTCAATAATGAGTACATAAGAGGCTCAAGAGGTTTAAGTCAAAAAGCTTGTCTTCTTAGAACCTTAATTATTCTATGGTCCTGACACTTTCTTCTTGTTGAGATTTAGATGAGCTGGGCATTGTTCCATTAGTGGTTTTATAGATGCTGGATTATGTAGTACAGCAAGAACAAATTCCTTAGTTTATAATTTGATTTTCATTTCTCCATGTATGAAGACCACATTAACCCTTCCTTTTGTGGCAGTGTGTGGGGTTACCCAGCGTGATATCATACTCCTCCTGTGTGGTTTTCCATGACCAGCTCACATACTGGCTAGATTTTTGTGTTTTCCAGTGTTCTGGTTTGGCATACTTAAACACAATGGGATCTGGAGTTGTTGTCATTGAACTTCATGTTACAGTCAACTGTAGATTACAGTAACTTTAGGTTACTGTAAATTGTCCTTGGGGATTTTTAGAATCCAGAAGTTATGTAATCTGCCAGCTCTACCACAGCATGTTTCAACTTCTATTGAAACATTCTAAAAGTAAAATACTAAACAACAAAAAAACAACTCCTAATGTGAAATGCACAATATCAGCCCTTTTCTTTGATGTCTTCTGCATTAAGCTTCTAAATGTGTCAGAGAGTTAGTTTTTAATCTATTTTGATGTACTTTATTAATTCCATGTAATTTATGCTGGTTTTTAATTACATTGCCACAGGGTGCAAAATCAGAAACCTTGAAAATAGTCCAATTACTTTAAATCAAGGCAAACTAGATAAGATATAGGACCCATAATCTTTACATGTGTATGAAGTGTTTAAGCATGATGTCTGGTACAATATACTGTTAGCCTGTAAATCTTTGTGGATGTAGACCAGTTTATTTATGCAATTTTTTATGCCTAAGACTAACAGCTGTCTTACTAGTCATTACTCCCAAGTTATTTTTTCAAATACTGAAAACAGGTTGGCTGTTGGCCAATTGTAGGAAATTTTCTCAATTTTTCAGGAGTCATTAACTGAAGATTAGTATTTTTTCAGTTCTTCTAATATGAGTTAGGACTGAAAAATATGAAAAATGAATCTAGGCTGGGAAGGAGGAGTTTTCAGAAGCAGAATCCATTAGGCAAGATGATACAGATCAATGTGCCAACAGTGTTTGCGTAATAGATCTCCTTATGCTTCACTACATCAGACTCCACTGGTAGTACCAAGGTAGTCCAGTTCCTGAGTGAAGTCAGTTCATGAAGAAGGAGTGACTGGTTGGAATTGAAATTTAGCAAAGCACAAAGGAGATTGATGAAGTAAAACACTTACAATAGTTCAGACTCCTTAGCTGAGGACATATATCTGACTCTGTTAATTCAGTCTGTAGTTTAGGAGCACTTTTAAGTTTCTCACTGACATGAAGGTCTTGTATTGGGTTACCTGTAAGTCAGTTTTTTTGCTCTCTGTTTCTCTGAGACTCCCATTTATTGCTAGTATTCAGTGAACTACTGTCACTTCTGAGCTATATTACAGCAATGAGTTGCTGAGAGTGATGAAGCCAAGAGTTCTTAGATAGCTCTACATAGTTATGCATATTATGTATTTTTATTCCTACTGAAGCAGAATATTGGTTTTCACCCAGTATTATCAGTGAAAGAAGCTGAGAAGGATAAGTAGAACACTTGATAAATGCCACTCTCTCACTTGCCGTGTTAAGAAGTGCATAGATGCTAGGTAATTATTGTACATTCATTACTGATATATAATATTAAAATAATATGAAAATAGGCTAGGAGAAAATTTAACTACCAAAGAACTTAAGCTTAAAGTTTTCCTCGTAGCTTCTCTTTTCCTGGAAATGCTGTGGATCACTGTATTAATTTTACTGGAACTTGTTTTTGCAGAATCGAACCTCTGACAGATAGAAACAAATGTAAGAATGTTGGAAAGTTTCATTCTTGAAAAAAACCCCCAACATAATATTTCTGCTTTATAGAAAAATCACTGCATTTTACAATTTAGGAAGGTGGTATTGTTCTGAGATAATTCCAATTTCAAAAAGGATGGTAATGTGTAGTAATGCACAATAGTTAATGTTAACAGACACACCTGATAGCTGTCATTGATAAAATACATCTCTAAGAACTTCATGTAGGTTTAGCCTTTACTAATTTTTTTGTTTTTACAATATAGAAATCTGTTAACAAGTAACATTGTAAATACTATTAGTTTAGGATAATTTGATAGGAGCGTAATTCTGTTTCAGGTATTGGGCAACTAGAGAGCAAAATTATTTTTATAATTTTGAGAAGTAGGAAACAATCTCCTGGGAAGGTTTATGCTGGAATCACTGTGTTTAATAAAATCTGAAAAATGAAACAGAGTAAACATATGTTGCTTACATTTTCAGTTGACTCTGAATGAGGCATCGTTACAAGTGCATTGAAGGATACCATGGAAATAGAAAATAATCTGGAGAGTAATGGACAGTTCTAAATGCGTTTTAAATTTAGATAAACATTACATAATGCATTCTGGGCACATGGAGAATGCAGAATAGGAGATAATACTGTGTAAGCTCTTCAACCCTCAGTACTCCTCTTTCAAGTAATTTTTCATACACAAGTAGGTAGAAATCTGATCATAGCACTGCTGAAAGGGGAGACTGTTTGTAAGGAGCCTTGGGCTCTCTACTTGTAATTTTTGGGTGTAATTAAGATGATGTGTCCATGTTTACCTACCCAGCCAAACACAGAAAAGAAGGGTCTCAGTAGAGATACCAGTTGTCACACAGCCTAGAAAGCTCAGGCTTCTTTCAGAATCAGGCCCTGATAAGAGCCTGAATACAGTTTCTCACAATAACAAAGTTACTGAGTTAGCCATTGGTCCTCCAGCCCTCTCTCACTCACAGCAGGCTGGTAGATATGAGGACCCCACATGCTGCCACCTGGTACCAAGACTCTGCATGAGCTATAACTGCAGGTTCCTCTTTAATGTAAATACAGTTTGATTCCTGGCACACATAGCACTTAATTTTGCCCCTGTCTTGATTGACTTTACCACCTCTATGGACTCATTAATATAAGTGGTAGATTGTCCCTCTAAATATGAATTGGTTTCGGCAAATACTTTAATTTTTATATTGATTTGAATGCTTTCAAGTATATGTTTGAGACATCACATGGAATATTAATGGTAGGATGATACTTCCAGGTAGAAATACACAGAAGAACACACAGTAATTCAGAAGTTAGTAATGTGTATTAGGTCTTACTGAGAATGAATTTTTACAAAGAACTGCTTGTTAACCTAAAATAAAAATTTGTTCAAGATCCTTTGCTGTGCATTAGAACCTGAATGCAGCATTGCAAAGCAAGTCACTCGTTTTCCTGTCCTGTTTTGCAATCTGTGAATTGCTGCCTGCTTTCCTACATAATTTCTGTTCAGCTGCTGAAACTTCAGATCGATCCTTCCTGGAAAATGTGAAACAACATGAAGAGCCTAATACAGTCTTTTTCTTGACTGGGGAAGAGGAAAGGAAACCTTTTTTTTTTGAGTTTTGCTTTCAAAAGTTCATAAAGATATCTTGTGGCAAAATACATAAAGTTCTCTGGGGGAAAAAAGTAACTCAGCTAGAAGGTGGTCATTCAAATGTGGGTCATTTTGACATAATAGATCATAGATTTAAATTTCCATGAGTAATTGGCAGTAACAGACATGCCTTGGAGACTATACAGTGACAAAATTACTCCAGAAATGAAAGGTGAAGAAAGCTTTCCTGAACTGTGTGGAGCATAAATGGATTCTAGCACTGCTTTGATAGTTCTCCTTTATAAACATTGTCATTCAAAATTACCATATTTCTGTGTAGTTTCTGATGATAACAGACTGATAGTGTGGTGGTCAGTGCAACACAGAAGAAAACAAGTACAAACAAGATGTAGTGTCAAGCAGAGTAATCGTAAGCAAGTCATTTGGAAAACATACAGGTAAATCAAATGTGGAAGTCAGAATAAAAAACCTCAGGAACTTAAATAGCAACAGAAAAGTTATTTGAATCTGACACTTAAAAGTAAGTGTGCAGAAAGCGAGAAAAAAGTGAAGATGCAGTTGCAGATTGAGATGATAACACATTGCCGAGGTTAGGCACTAAAGCATCCAAATGCCAAGGTGATAAAAGATTGAGCAATACAAATAATGAACAGCCTGCATTCACAGGTGAACCACATTGCTGCTGTTTTGTGGAGAAGAATCATCTCTTCTGCTTCCTCCTGTTCTTTTCACTTTTGCCATTTGTCGTTGATGATGATTGTTGAAGAGGCTGTCAGGGAAGTGTCTCAAGACTGCCATGTGCTCACACTTCTGGCTGGCTGGTTGAAGGCCTGCTCAGAAGCATGAGCACTGCTCTGGTGCACATAGCCTCCTGTGCCCGGTTAGTTCCTCTTGCTATGTCATCTCTCAGCACCAGCGCAGCACTGAGGCTGCTCCAGCGTGTTGATGGGACATGCCTTGGCAGTGTTTGCTTCTGAGCAGTCACTCCTGTTCTGGTCTGCTGGAACTCCTGACTGTGAGTACAAAAGGGGCAGAATAGCAGGAAGTAAAAGTTGAAAAAAAGAGCTGTGAGATAAGGCAGCCGAGGAAAGCTGTGCTCACTTACCTTCTGTCCTCTCAGCTTCGTCCTGTTGGGACTTGCTCTGCCCACCTTCACGCAACAAAGTTACACAACCTTTTTACTCATGTCACCATTTAGTTCCTTAACTGATCCATACCGTCCACTTGAACAGGATGTGTGATTTTCTTCTTGGATATAATAATATAAAACATTCACTGGCGTCAGTAAATATATCTGTTATCCTGGCAGTATGTTTTCCTGATGCTGGTCATTTCATATATTACTTTTAAAAATGTCTTTTGTAGCAGTAGCAATATTAGGCTATTTTTTATAGGAGTAATCTGGCTGTTCTTTCATCACAAAAAGACAACCAGTGTCTAGTTTATCTATGGCCAGACTACATTATTGTCTCACAAAACAATGTCCCAGTGCTAGGATTGCTTCATTAAGTTTATGCTACATAGACATAATTATGCAGGAGCTAAGAATAGCTCATCTGATTGAAAATAATGATTATAGAGGAAGAACGGGTTTGATAGCTGTTACTGAGCAAGCACATACCATACACCCATTCATGAACTGTACAGAACACATATGGGATTATACGGTGTGTTTGTTTTTATTAACAGTTTCTTTTCTCATCCTGACTACAAATTGAAGGTGTTACAGCTTATTTGCTAATTATTTTTTTTCTCACAGACCTAGAGGGACCTGCAAGAAGGCAGCATAAGCTGATATTTATCTAGTAAATTATGACAAGCTAAGCTTTTAAATAACATTCAACATTTATCCACACACACATTTTGGGGAGGATGTAACTTAAATAAATCTTCTCCAGGCACCACAGATGAAACTGTCTGTGTGGTTTTTTTATGACTGTGTTTATACTAGTACCCTATGGGATTAAACATCTTTTTAGAAATGCAAAGTCTGCTATTCTATTAATCTCTTGATGCACATTCTGGTTAATGCTAACATTTATTCTTGCTTTGTCTAAAACATATAGAACTCTTCTTTATTCTTGAAAATAAAACTGAATTTGCAATGAAGTTGTTGAAAGTTTTAATTTATTTGATTGCTGTTAATTCTTGTCCCCAGGCATATAGGATAGAAGTTGGTGCTGCTGTTGTCCTCTCACTAATTATTTTCTTACTTCAGTGTCAGTTTTCTACTTGAATGTTGGTAGAAAAGAGATGAGCTCATGAAATTTAATGTATCTGGTTTGGAATTGTTATTAATATCTCCAGAGCCTCAAAAAAATCTGCCAGTTTGCCATGTTTAGCTTCCCCTCTGTTTTAACGAACCATTTCATAGCTCCAGGCTATGTGCTAATGCTGTAGAGGCACAGAGAGATCACTGCCATCAGGAGTTTTTAAACAGATGACTGTTTGAAAAATGAAGTGGTGAGGGAATATGGGACAAACTGTGATGTAAACCTGCAGTAACACAACTACCAGTTTGCAGAATCTGAAATCAGAGGCCTTTGCACAAGCTGTTCTTGAGGCTTTTTGAGAAATAGCAAAAGGAAAAAAGTGGAAGCAGAGGGCACATTACTTTACCAGAGTGTTCTAAATTTTTGTCTTGACTTCAAGAAAGTTACCTTTTCAGCTTGTTTTTGGATTTGAAATTTCAGTGAATTACAAGAATTTAAAACTGTTAATAAACTTGTTTGTACAAATTCCTACTGAAGTGTCAAACACTTTTTCTGTGAAGACATTTCCCATTTTTTCGGCCAACATACCTGAATTTTGCCCTTCAAAAATTTTTACATGGCACCCAGCACTGAACATTAACTTTGAAATGTTGTAAAGGTAGTAGCATTTAAACACCATGTATCCTACTCTCACAGAAACCTGTTTAGGAGTCAGTGTGGTGGCCCAATCTGACCTTCTGGACGCTTCTGTACACATTCTGATAATGTGTAAATAAATCCTAACCCCAGGTTTTGATCAGATGCTGGTTTTTTTCCTGTTTAGAAATTTTGATTATAAGCGTGACCTGCAAAATGTGTTCCTGCAGGTAAATGTGATCAGAGGATGAGCTGAGAGGAGCAGTGGTTTGAATCTGAAGTACTTTGGTGATTGGCAGTTACTCACAAATGGGCATAAGAACACACTACACAGGATAGTGTATGGTAGCTGAGGTCCTTTGCTGTCACGTTCTTGATGCAACTGATAAAAGACTCCTCTGCATATAAACTGTTTTCTACTTTGTACAGAACCGCACATGCAAGAGCTAAGGCTGATGCTGCGGATCAGGCTGCTCAGGCTGCTCGCCAGGAATGTGATATTGCAAGAGCAGTTGCCAGAGAACTTTCACCAAATTTCTACCAACCAGGTAATTGTAGATTGGGGGGTTTTGTGGTTTTATTGCAGTGAAAAGATTTTGTGTTGTTAAAGTGTTGATTTCGTTTTGAATGTTGTCATTTATACAGAAAGAGGAGTCATGTGTCAGTTATTATGAAGCTCAAGGAGTCACTTTGCTCAGATTTTTTTTCAGTTTTTAACCATTTGGTGATTACACCTTTGTATGAAAACAGTTGTGTCAAGCATCTAACTTAGCCTCAAATTAATAGTTTATTCAGGACCGTGTCAAAGACAGACTTCAGAGAAGATAAACCAGCAGAAATTTGGGGTGATTCTGTAATGTGTTTTTTGTAGTGGAAAGATCCTTAGCTTTTTTTACTGTCCAGTGGAATTCTTGACGATCTTGCTTAGCTAAGGTCTGAAATTTGGTGAATGCTTTGCTGTTAGACATACATAATCTGTAAGAGAATCTTTCTCCGTTAGGCCTGTGGTAGTCTGTGGAACATTAGTCCCATATTCAAAACATAATAGAATTAAGTCTATCTCACTTACATATCAGCATTGTGGCCTATTTTAATCTATCACATGGTTTGGAAAGTTGCTATAGAAAGAAGCAAAGTTGATTTTGCTTTGTTTTCCTGCTGTCTTTCCATGAGGCTAATATTTGGTGTATTGCTCTTTGGCTTAAGATTGGATAGATAAAATGGAATTCCATTTTCCAATTTAATGTCTTTTCATGTCTGCCCTTTATTTCACCTGTCAAATTGAGTGGAGTCATATCTTGTTATTACTTTTCAAGGACCTGCCAGCACTCATATGCTACTATAGATTATAGCTCTGAGATTTTGCCTTACTGTTGTCTTGGCTCATGCTTGTTTCAGACATAAACCTGTTTATTCCTCAATGTACCCATATATTGAGTGCAGGCTAATATCATGACCCACAAAATAAAAACACAACAACATTCTTCAGCATTTTCTAAAAATGCACCTATTTCCTTCAATTTTTAGTTCAGATGACCACTACCTGTAACATGTTACTTAATCTTTACTGTCAGTTAGTTTAAAGAATACTTGCTTTATTCTTTATTCATAAGTATTTGGTTGTAGAGTGCAAACGGATTGTGGAGTTGGGAGGCTTGGGGCACTTTTTTTATTCATTTAGTGCCTAAGTCAAGGTTGGTCACCTGATTAGAATCTCCATTCCCCTTACCAGTCTTGCAAACTTCCTCTGTACACTTCCTGATGTAAATTCATCTTTCTTGAACATGGCAGTCCAGAACTGTAGGCAAAGCTCCACAGAACTATTTCAAATATTAAGACTTTAGTAGCTTTAAAACAGTATAAATATGTGCCCTTCATTGTTAGAAATTACCTCAATACTGCCTCTTCTGTGAACTTACATTAGTGGCCCATACTTCCTTCTATGATAATCAAGCCTTTTTCTCTTTTCATTATTTCACTCTTCCACCAGTTGAAGAAATCTCATTTTATAGCAGCAGGTCATCTTGGCAGTTATAAGTCATAAGCTTAGCTGTGCAAAGAATTGAAGCATTTGGAAAGAAAGTATCTGAAAGGTGCCAAATCCTTGAAATAAAGGAACGGCTGGAGTACTCAAGTGAAAATGCAAACATCTGATGGTGTGAAATTTGACACCAAGAAATTGCCCTGATCAAGGATTTCTCAGATGTCTTCTTTAACTTCTTACCGCAGGAAATGAAGTAGCATTGCTGACAAATTGGCAGAGATTTGAAACTTTATTCCAATTACAGAAGAATAGAGTTTATATCACTTCTCCAAATGCAGCTGGATATGTGTGTAGTGATGTAACAAAGCATTTCTTAAAGTTTACTTTCTCTGTTCTTTGCATGGAAACATTTCTTAGTTAGCTACCTCCCTATCAAAAGATAAATACCTTTTCTGGAGTCTAAATTTTCAGTTTCCTAATTATTTTCAAGGTGGCCAAATACAGCATGTTGGTACACATGGGACAAAAAAATTGATATTGCCGTTGCTCAAGTAACTTTAAGATGCCAAGAGGTTAACTGAATTTCAGTTATCCCAAATAAGCTGCAGCAAACCACCAGGTTCACACATCATCATGATAATTTCAAATACTGTCATGTCTAAGATGTTTTCCAGACTCAGGTGCACATGATGTCTTTTTCAGGGACACTTTTTCTGTGTGGTACCGGTTAACCCTGAGACTCACTTGTTCACAGACTTGTTTGTTTACACATTTCCCAACTGTCATGCCAAGAGTTATTGGACAGTGTTATCATTAGCTTTTGTCATTTGTGGTAGTAAAATAGACAAATATTTTTAATTATTTATAGTCACACAAACAGCATTAAATATCTGCCTTTCAAATAGCATTTTTCATGTGTTTGAATGAAAACAAGGTAACTGTTACTGCTTCCTAATAGCACCTTCTTGGTTTTCTGCTGTTGCATGAGCTTTATATTTTTACAGTATCTTTATAAGTCTCTGTAAGTGCTACTAAAAGGTAATGATGTTTTGTGTCTTAGTCTATGGAACTACAGTTAAGTGAAAGCTTTCCATTGTACTAAATAGTCTTGAAAATAAGTTACCGTGAGTAGGCAAGCATGCTGTCAGCAGTAGATGTATGTAGTGTATCAACAAGTCTCTTGAAGTAGAGGAAAAAAAGTCAAATACAAATACCTCTCTGTAAACAACAATGAAGCATTTTTTTCTGTCTTAATGAGTGATCTCTGAATTACTTGCAGCCTAAGTCCATTTAAATATTTGATAATCTTTTGATAAAGCTCTTAAATTTCAGATTCTTAAAAAGCAACCTTCTGGGCCATATAGTCTAGTATTACATACAAATTATAATTACAGTGGATATTCATCAGTCGTTCTACCTTGACAGTTCACACTTCCAATTACTTTCTCTCATGTTTCACTTTTATGGTCATAAAGACATTCATTAGAAGCTGCCAAGAGGTTCTAGCTTTGTAGTTTAGTTTAAAAGGAGGCTAAAAGGAGAACAAAACAGTAGGAAGTAAAGTAGCATCCAGCAGGTACAAATAATAATGTCAGTACTGAGGTACTGTAGAAATCTTGAGATTCAGGTTTCTCAGTGATTGATTGCCTTAGTATTTGCATATGAGGAAAGCCAGGTATGACTGAAAAGGTCAGAGCCGTGGTATAAGAAGTTACAAGGTTGCAGGGAGCTGTTTCCCTGACTTTGTTCATGCTGGTCTCATGCAAGATCCTGCTTTTACTTTTGCTGTAGCAGAGATTTGGCTGGTGATTAATAATCATGAAGATACATACCTTTTCAGAACCCTATCCAAAGGCTATACATTTTGTAGATTTAAAAAATACTGTGGTCTTTACAGGGCCATATTTTACAGGCATTTTTATCAACAAATAAAACGAATTCTGAGAAATCCCAGCTCTGACCTGTTTGTTTCCTCCAGGCATCACTAAACTTGTAGATGTGTCAAAAGAGAGCATACCAGGACAGGAAACAAATGAAACCTGAGTCATAGCCTCATTCAGGGAAGTCATCCAGGGACAGTTTAAGATTTGTGTTTGCTTAGAGAAAAAAATATGCTGGGTTTTTTTGTCTCTTGTTAAAACCTAGAGAAGAGCAAATGACTAATGGAAGTGCTGTATCAAAGATGTAACAGAAAAGAAAGGATTTTGACACCCAGTAAAAAGGGGGATATTGTTCTAGTCTTGTATAAGGGGAGTTGATGCTTTGACTTACATATTCATTCTGAATTCCACAGACCATTTCTCGGATATAGTGTTGTAAACACGCTATCAGGAGGTAAACTTGCACAGACTGGACAGCTAAGCCATAATTGTCTGTGTGCATGAATATCCTGCAGCAAATGGATACTCCTCTTTCATTCAGTTTGAATGAGTAACATTGGATTAAATGAAAGAAGGGTAAAACTACTTTGCTGCGGGGTAAGAGCAGTCTGGGCACTTTACCACAGAGCAATTAAGGTCTGGAAATTCAGATCTGAATTGTTTTCTGGCAGATAATTTGTCAGGCCAGCCAGCTGCCAGAGGAACATACATGGATCACCAGAACAATCATCCAGCCTTTGACCTCCTAAACAAGGCATGAGAGAAATCAAGGAACAGTTTACCAATTAAAGCTGTCTAAAGAAATGGACATGTGAAATACATGAACAAAGATTTTCTAATGATAAGAATAAAAATTTGGCAAGTTTTACCATTATTTTTTACTATAATGTTTGATTACTAGTAAAGCATCAGTATTAACATGCTGAACATGGCTAGTTTCAGAAATAAGCATTTTAAGTTTATGACAAGGCAATTTGTCATGGCCTTTGATGCCTTAAAGAGCAGCTGTGGTTTACCTTCTCTTTTGACCAGTGGTGGATGTCTGTAGCCTCAGAAAAACAAATCCTTCCCATCTTCCTCCTCTCTGGCATTGCTACCTCCTCCAGTTCTCAAAATACAAACTCCATATGGACAGGAAAGAGAGTTTTTCTGGCTGATGCTAATTAACTAGAATGTCCTGGCTAAATGCATGTGGTCCAGACCAGCTATTTGTATTTAAAAAGTCAATTACAATGAGCATTTTGCCTGATGAAAGTTAGGAGCCATGCCATCAGTTTGTGCCTTAAAGCATACGGAAGCTCACTCATTACTCTTAGTCATACAAGTGCCTGTTCATTTTCTGAATTTATTCTACATATGACTTCATCATCCTCACACAAGTATTGTTGGGATTCTTGCTATGACATTTTCTCTCTACAATTTATTTCTTTCATTCTCTTTCTACAGAGCTCTGGAGAAGCCAGAGCCTATAGACACACCCTGATGCACTTCAGTTGTATCCAGTAATTAGAGAAAGAAGGTGCACTGAAAGAAAATGTGTTGGTTTCAAGCTTTATTCTTTTTCTCCCCTTTCTTTTTATAGTTCTTGTCATACCAGTCTTCACAACCTGTCTTGAAAATTCTCACTGGTCTCGCCAAACCCTGCACACAGATGCCCCCACCCTTCCACATCTTTTTTCTTGTCCAGAGTGAGGTCCATCCAGCTTGCCAGCAATCAGCATCCATCCTGCCACACTCCCATACACACATGCTGGCTCAACACACTCCACAGCATTCCTGCATGCATTTGGAACCAGAGAGCGTGCTTGGGAGAAGGGAAGGCAAAGAGAGTTTGCAAAGGCATAGCCGTAATTCTTCAGGATGCTTTCTATATCTCTCCGAGATACTTTTGAATCACATAATCAAATGATTTGCTTAGGAGAAAATACGCATAGTAAGTTTTGAGCAAATTAACTTTTAAAACTAATAACAGGGAACCAATTTCCTGTAGAGAGATAAAGCTGTTACAATCACTGTCATTTTCACAGGCTTGCATTAAGTACCAAGTTAGTTAATTTGCATCTAGATGAAACTTGTTGCTTACTAAAGGCTACAGCATCTGACTGTGAAGCTGTCTAGAAGTCTGGACTACCTTCAGTGCTGTCTCAGCTATGTTGCTATCTTGAAGTAACTTTTTGAATTCTAGCATAGGTATACCTAGCTAATCTGACACCATACATGTGTTAATTACAGGTATGATCTGGGAGAAAGAGGTCAGTGCTACCTTAGAGTTTTGATTGCCTCTTTAACTAAAAATTATTCATTTGCTCTGAAAAAGAATCATTCCTTCCAGGACAAAAAACCTGCCCACTGTTGGCCTGCTCCACTGAATTTCTATATTGGTCTGTCACAGTGTCCAGCCAAGGACAAGATGAAGTAGGGTCTATCACATGGGAGTATTATCACAGTGTCAACATTTCCATTATAAATCCTATTTATAACTGCGTCATAAATATTTGTTCCATGTTGAAATTCAGCTAAGAAAGTCTGTACTGAGAACTGTCCTGTACTGTGCTAATTTTCACTGGAGTATGGTGATCTATTTTGGCAGGATTTTATTGTACTAGGGAAGGTTTAAATTATGTTAAAAAAGGTTAGATTTCTCCTGTTACGTTTTTAACACGTAATGTGGACCATAAGAAAAAAATTGTCTTTGCAGATGCATTCTGTGTTTGTCAGGGCCACAAAAATAGATGGCTAATATACATGGCCTTTTATTCCAAGAACTCTGCAAAACTTAAGACTTTCTTAAAAGTAGAGAGACGAGAGAGAGAGAGAGATTTGATACTCGTATTACAGACCTGAGTAATGTAGAGTAATATAGTATTGTTCAGTATGACACAGAAGACCATGCTGAGAGTTTAGAGAAGATGAAGATTTCTACGGATGAGTTTTGTAGCAGTTATTCAGTCAGATCAAAATCTGAACAGGAGTTAAACCTGGAACTAAAACACACACTGCATGGAATTGGTAGTTGAATTTTTTTGTATGGTGAGATTGAACAGGATAAAGGTTCTAATAGGAGGTAGAGAGACCAAGAACAGAAAAATTGGAGATTATTTTCCTTGAAAGTATAGTTTAAAAATGAGAGAAAAATAAGAATGAAGTCAAAGGAGAAATCACAGATGCTAACAGAGGAGAATTGTTCCAGAAGAGGAAAATGGCCATCTGTGTCAGAGGAGTATGAGGATAGAGCACTGATACTGAGATGTGCTTGAGCAAATCACACAGGCTTCTCAAAAAGTTTCACATGAAGACCAGAAGGTATTTTGTCAGGGGCAGTTGCCACACTGTAAAGAGTATGGAATAGATTTGGAGAAAAGGAGCAGTATATGGATATTGTAAACTTAGACTAGTAATGAAAACTTACAGTGCAGATGTGAAGGAAAAGAAATGACACTGTGTGAGGTCAGAATAGTAAGTGGCATGGTGATTGGGGTTTCTCTTAAAATACAAAAGATCAAGAACATATTGTAAAGAAGCTAGAAAAGGGTGCAAGACTAAGCAGGTCACATACCCCAGTTTTACTAGAATTAAATTGATTGTTGTATTTCCATAGTTCTGGCATTTGCAATGAAGCCTTCAGTTCTGTTAGCCCACTTCAGGCTCTTAGGCTTTAAAATTAATTTCAGTGCTACATATAAGAAATTGATTTTCCTAGAAGTGTGCTGCAGCTTAATGGGTGCTCTTTCTCATATATACTGGGTTAACCCTTAACCCTCCAAGAAAAATCATAAAGCCATATATTTTAAAAGCAGAAAATTTTGAGTCTCTCTAATTTACTTGGTTTTGTATCTTTCAGGTTTCGGTTCATAATTTCAAGTGTTTTTTCTGTAAACACAGGATGATAAAAGTGACGTTTTAAAAAATTAAGTCTGACATTATCATATAATCATGAATCCTGTTGAAATATGTAGAGTTTAAGTAAAGGCAGTAATGCATCTCCAAATCTGTTTGTAGAATCAGTGGAATCTGAAACTGTGTAGTTATTTCTGTGTTATTGTGTCCATCTAAATCATTCAAATGCAATGTCGGTTGTTTAGTGACATACGAATCTTTCATGTCTTCCCAGAATTGAGTCTTATTGGCTCCTACTCCACAGGCATAAGAAGTGCTGACATCTTGAACCCAGGCCCTGGGTGCATATCCTAGGCTCTGCTTTTTTCTGTAGTGGAAGAGTAGAAGGATCTTCAGAGAAAAACAGCCCAGGCACTGCTTCTTTATGAAATAAGGATTTTAAAAGACACAAAAGTTAGAAGGGCTCTAGCAAAAATTTCATTTGGTTATTAAATTTCTTAGGAAACATACTATTGCGCTGAAAGGCATCTGACAGTGTCAGTGGGAACTGGGTTACTTAAGTTAGAAAGTTTTGATGTGGAATGGAAGAACAAACCCAACACTGCTTTGCAAGAGCAGAGACTATAGAAAGAGAACAGTAAGTATTAAGAGCCATAAGAATTTGGCTTTTACTATAAAGCATCGCTGCCAAATTCTTTCCAGGTTTGATCCTGATATTATTCAAATATAGTGTATTTTCCTGTTCAGATAAAATACAAGACATGACACTTACTCATCTTTAATGTTTTCAAAAGGAGAATCAAATGTGTTTAGATAGTTCTTCTGACTGATTGCAGTAGAAATACTGAAGGTTGTTGATGAGGAAAAGATACTAAATGAAAGTGAAAAATGGCAAGAAGAGAGAAGTCTGATAAAGTTATAAGGCAATTGGTAGTGTTGCCATCTGGCTAATGGCTAGACAGAGATCATGGTTATGTTGTGTAGTTGAATAATATGGTTGAAAAACATTTTATTTAAATCAGCAGGTAATAGGCAAGTGGTGTGTTGCAAACAAAGCCTGAACAGAGTAAAATTGTAACAAGTGATAGGATGAGAGGCAATGGCCTCAGTTTGGGCCAGGGGAGGTTTAGATTGCGTATTAGGAAACGTTTCTTTGCCAAAAGCATTGTACCAGGCTGCCCAAGGGAAGTGACTGAGTCACTCACTAACCCTGGAGGAATTTCAAAGATGTGTAGATGTAGCACTCTGGGACGTGGTTTGGTGGTGGACTTGGCAGTGCTGGGTTAACAGTTGGAGCTGATGATCTTAAAGGTCTTTTCCAACCTAAATGATTCTAAGATTCTATGAAAAACAAGGTTGTCGGTAACATTCCACATCTAGCTGAAAGTGGGTGCTACCATTTGCAGCACTCCAAAAATACAAGCTAGTTCACAGAATTGTCAGCATAGTATTTGAGCTGAAGACAGTGACTTGCTCCTCAAAAGTGCTATGAGAAAGTCTTAAGAAGGGGTGACAGACTTGGCCAGTTGAGAGGAGATGTGAACGTGCTCCTGTTGAGCTGACAAACTCCCATGGAGCAGGATGACAGCCATGCACTTGAAATGTAATATGGTAAGAGGAGTAGCCAATACTCTTTTAGGCTGTATATTCAGAAGCATGTCATGGAGAAGAAGGGTAATGATGCCTTATCTACATGATCCTAATGACACTGAGTCTGAAATACTGGGTCTGACTTTGGCGATCATCATATCAGAAAGATATGCTGTAAGACATACTATAAGAAATGTAAAGAACCTTAACAATCTCTATATGTATTTTAAATTCATCTTTTCAGAGAATATGCAGTTGTGATGAGAATAGCATTACAGCCTTCACTTGTGCCCATCCTTTAGGAGCTTAAAGAACACCACTGCTGCAGTTAACGCCTGCCCCAGTGCAGCTTTGATGAAATGAAAAAGTCTCTAGATTTTCTTTGAAAAGCTAAAAACTTACCTTCTCAGTTATCATGTATTAAGTAGTCTGTAAGCTTAGAAACATTCAAGTAGATTATACTGCATGTGTTACTTAGCCAGGATCTTTCACATTAAATACAATGTGTGTATGTTATCAAGCCTGGGAAGATGAGGTCTGTCCTAGATACAGGAGTTATATGCATCACCAGGCAATCTTGACAGATATTTTTTTGAAGTTCTGTCAGTATTCATCAACAGAGAGGTAGGGTAAGTAAAGCAAGCCATAATTAAGACTGCTGGTCATAAGCAATTTCTGTGTCCATAAGCTGATGTCCCAGTGAGGTGTTAGACATAGCTGTGCAGCACTCACAGTGCCATCTATCAGGTAGGATAAACTTGTTACATTTTTCTGATGATACTGAATCCAGAAGCATAAGGGCCTACACACTCTAACCTGCTATGCAGATACAATTAGGAAATTTTACACTGTTTTAGAAATATCACTGCCATCTCAGTCACCTGCTAAAGCAGTAGCAGAAATGGAGCAGAGCTTGGATTTATAGACAGAATAAATTAATGGTTCTTGGTGCTGACTCTGAGCAGTTTTTGAGATTAATTAGTGTAGTCTTTCCTGACTTCAGGTCTTTCAGTGTGTATCATGATGCATTTAGAAACCTTCTGAGGAGGAAAATCTTGCTTTTAGGGATTCTTTTATCCTTAATTATTTTTAATTATTGGATAATACAAAAAATGCAAATTACAAAAATACTGTTTAGGTCCTATGTGCAGATGTCTTACTGGTAGGATAACAAATGAATTTCAGATTTGGAGAAAAGGCTCAGAAAAGGCAGTCTGGATTTTGTACAGATAGAAATTGCCTTAACATCTGTTTCTCTTCCTACCTCTAGACTCACAAGTTCGTGATGTTGCCTACGATATGAGTTGTTTGGTGGAAGTCCATTTCCTTTCCTTTTCTGTTGCCATTGCTGTCACTAACAACTTAAGTTTGTGTGCTTGCGTGTACCTTTTGATGTATTTAAGGAGCATTATGAGAAAAGTGTCATATACTTTTCAACAAATACTTGTGTGAAATGCAGAGGTACTAATGCAGTAAAGTAGTCGATTCACAGGTCACAGAAAGAGCTGACTTGTGCTGTTTAAGTATCAGAGCAGAGTAAACAGAGAGGCATAGGAACTAGCCTTTGGTTTGACCAAAGTGTATGTGTGCCTCTGCATGTGTGGCTAGTAAATAAGTAACTCAGGGGCTTTTGATTTCAGCCTAGTCTATGACAGGAAGCATTTGATGTGGGTTTTGAGAAGGCCCCATCACTTTCACTGATGTCAAAGTCAGGAAAATAAAGCACTGGTAGATATTTTAAAGACAGTAGATACATATTCTGGCAAAACTGCACAGAAGTTGATTACGATACTACACAAAACTGTTTCCTGAGCAGGTATAAAGAAAGTAGTGGGCAACCTTGATACACAAGGATTTGTGTGTTTAGGGTTCTTCTGAACAAGACAATTTCTACCAGTGAATACCTATTGCAGATCCTTGTCTTTACTTATCAAGAAGGGAATGTTGCGTTTAAAACTGCTTTGAAACCTACTTGTATTCAGTGATGCTACCTTTTAAAGTAGTCCTATGTGGGAGATTTGTGTGCTCTAACTCTTACATTGCTGAGTGATGATGTGGCTATTTCATGTTGTGACAATAGTATGTAATATGATATTATGTACCATCTCTGTGTTGTATTTTTTGGTCATGTTGGTAGTACATGGTCTAAAAAATAGCAGGCTGCAAGAACACATCACAGGAGTTCCATAAAATAAAGACATGTAGGCATCATTCTCCATGATGTTCATGGATTTAGTGAATGTGTGACTGTTGGCACATGCTTGTTTCAGTGTTGCTGCTGGTGCAGCAGGACAAGGAAGACCACCAGTAGTATTCCTTAAGGAAGCAGCAGTGCTAACAGCAGATTGAGGAGCCCTAGAAGTGCAAGCTGGAAAAAATTGCAGCAAATTTTCAACAAGGGAGGAAAAGGAAATGAGGAGTTGTGAGTAAGAATTAATTAATAAAGATTCCAAATAGCAAACATGTTTTAGAGTATTTTTTGGATTATGAAAAAAAATGCACTCTGCTCCATCTTGTTTACATTGTAGTTGACGCGGTGCTTCTATGCTGGTGGTGTTATCTCCAGGGGAAAAAAAAGGAAGTGTTGTAGAGCAACCAAACAGAATTTAAAAATTGATCTGGGCAAGATTTTTTATTTGACCCTAGCTCAGGAAGTTGCTTATTAGTGTTTAGAATATTGATCACACCTCACCAAAATACAGTTGCCATCAGAGGTTAAAAGTTAACTCAGCCATCCGGACCTGGGTTTCTTGACATTTCCCCAGATTATGTCAACAATCCCTTCTATTTAATTTCTTTTTTGTGACATGATTTGGTTTTAAACTTTAGTGAATGAGGTTTTTTACTCTCTAAAGTGTTCTCAAGTACAGCTAAAGAGAGCCATTATTCTAGCTGACATAACCAGCTTTAGATGCAGCCGAAACAGGGTGGCAGGGCCTACGTATCTGATTCTGAACTAAGGAATTACTAGGTAACATATTTATGCATCACTAGGAGTACGACATTTCTTACCTTCCTGCACATGGACCAAATCATGAAGGAGCTGCACGATCCCATGCCCTATTGCTGGATCACTGTATCCATCAGAAGGGTACTGCAAATATCTGGGATGATAAACTCCTAAAATACCATTAGGAAGTCTTTCTCCACGAGGAGGGTGATCAAACACTGGGACAGGCTTTTCTAGAGAGGTGATTGATGCCCCAAGCCTATCAGTGTTCAAGAGGCATTTGGACAATAGCTTTAATAACAGGCTTTGACTTTTGCTCAGCCCTGAATTAGTCAGACAGCTGGAGGAGATGATCGTTGTTGATCCCTTTCGACTGAAATGTTCTGTTCTCATCCAAGTCAGGCAGAAATGTTCTCTCAGAGCTCTTTAAATACCTTGCCTTGTATCCATCAGTTTCTATCTGGCAGTAATCCTTACCCCTTAATTTCCAGCCCTATTCAGTCCCAGTTCAGTCTGCTAAATATTACTAAAACCACAACCATATCTCTGCTCGGCTGAGTTCGTCGGTGCATTTTACATATGGCATTGTGCAGCCCTCCATTCAGTTGGTCTGAATTCAAGCCAGCAGCCTAGCAGTTAGGAGTTGGTTTGTTTTTGTTCCCTGTTACCAGTAGAACCTTCAGGAAAATAATAATAAAACATAGGAAGTACTAATGATATTAATTATAGTTCTTCCTCCTCCCTTCACATCTCTGCAATGAAGAAATAATAATAAACCTATCCTTCTAAAATTTACTGAACATGGCTATTTGCACTTTCATAATGACTCATCAAATCACTTCTTTTAGGAGACTGATGGCTAATTTTATTTCCTTCACCTAGAGTTACTATCCAGTGCGGAAGAATTCTTCTGAAATGGATGTCCTATCCTGAAAAATAATAACATAAGGAATAAAGATCCTATATTAATTGATCCTTTAGTCAATCCCCTGGCTTTTCCATGTTTTAAGTTAATCAGTGTAGCAAATAAATCTTACTTTGAGACCATAAATATTGTTGCTATCAGTGATATATTAGAGAACCATTGACAGTATCAGAAGAGGACAAAGCAGATGGTTTTCACTGGCTTAGTTCATGAACAATATATATCAGACTGCGATGCCAACACCAAACTATGTATTCTCCTTTTTTAGTACAGTTCATTTAAATACAAGAGACTTCAGCTTTTGCTTCAACCGTATCATGCCCTGGATTTGTATTATGAAATAAAGTACAGTAAGAAACTTACTCATCATTTACTGTTTCCTTTTCTCAATCTTTGAATTTGGATTCTGAGCTTTTTCAAGAAGATGGCATTTATGACAATAGGTGACAAACTTATGGCCAAAGTGCTGTGCTGGTTTTTGATTACTCAGGAGACTTACACTCCATTCCTAGTTTTGACAAAGGCCTCCTGTACATCTTTAGGCTTGCCAAAGGTTTAGCAAAGCTTTCAGCATTTTAGTGCTTTATTGAGAGCTGACCACTGAATTCAGAAAGGTTATTCAGGTGAAGCGTGTGCTTTGGGTTATGATTTACCTTTGCTTTTGCTATTGATATAACCTTTTGTATTGTACTTACAGATTGTGAACTTTTCAATCAGGAATTCTCTCTTTTTTTTATAGAAGTGCTCAGTAGTTTAGTAAAAAGGGGCCTCTAATCTTGAAAAGTTGACATATAGACTGCAGAGTTCTGGTTGAGCAAATTTTGATTTTATCGCCACTACCCCACAGACAGTCATTAAACCTTACAGTGAAGGTGGAGCATCTTTCCACTAAAAGTTTATACATATAAACAAAAGTAGAAAGTGAAGTATCTGCTTCATGGGTGGAATTTATCCGTAAGTGCAACATAAATTTTCTTGTCATTATGAAATTATAATGTCATTTCTTACTTGGGTTGCTCTTTATAGCCCTGTCTATTTGTTCACTCTATGTAGGACTAAGGTAGTTAAGTTACATCACATAACGTCTACTCTAGTTTAAAATGCAGGCATAAGCACATGCTTACCTAGTTAGTACTTATAATATACTTTGAAATTGAATCATATTACTTCAGCATTGACAGTACTTTAAATACTACATTCTTTAAAGATTATATTCTAGAGCCTGCATTACTGGCATTGCAATCTTGTCTTGCTTTCAATAGACTAATAAAATTGTAATACAGAATCCTCGTTTTTCCTGGATTGTAAGAATGGTAAGATTGGGGTCAAAAGAGTGGAAGAAGTATCATGAAGAAATTATAAGATGTTCATAATATTATAAAGTTCCATATATACCTTTTTCCTCACTATCTTAGGTGTATTCTGCAATCCGTCACAAGCTTCAGATTTCATTTTGATCTGATGAGGCACAAGGCCTCTTCTTAGCCTTCTTGGGAGAAAGTGGCTGCATTTACAGTGTTGTGCAAGATGACATTTTCTGACACTCCTTGAGCCACAATCCTGCAACAGCCCTATGCTGCCTCACTAGGCCATGGGGGAAAGCATGTGGCTGTCACCTCTCTAAAAATGCTATGGCAGAACCAGGGCATCCTTTTCTTCTCATTTACAGGGCTGACTGTGCTGTCACATCACTTACTGGAGCCCTTCCAGAAGGAAGGACATAGTACACAAGAACTTCACAAGAAATTGTAGATTTAGAACAACCAGGAGTGTTTCTTCAACCAAACTAAAGCTTTTCTCACCCACAGTCATCAATAAAATGCTGTTCAAGCAGACCATCGGACTGTGTGAGACTCTATGTGCATACAATTGTACACATCTACACAATCCTTTGGCTTTCAGAGGCTATTCCACCTGACCACTGGCTAACTCACACTTCAAGTTGCTGGCATCACAACTGCTGTGTGAGCCAAAACCACCCCATGACTGACCTCTCGTCAGCAAAGGTGCATCAGCTTTGATCCAGTGGCAACACAGACAGCAAGTCACCATAAAAATCAGACAGGTTCATCCACAAAGAAAGCTTATCTTCACTTGGCTAGATAACATTTCTTGTTTCTACTTTTCAGACCAGGTTCTCTTTAGGCACTCAAATGTAGCGTGTCTAGGGCTATATCTTCTTGATGCTTGAAGTGCAAACTCAAGAACCAGAGCTCTGTGTTTATTTCCTGGACATATAATCCCACTTTACCTTCTTCCCACCCTCAAATTCTATTCTCTTCCTCATTAAGATCAGCCAGCTGAGAAATCTTACAGTGATTCTCTTTCCAAATTCCGTTGGCCTTCATTCCTTTAAGCTTTACCGTAGATTGCTCTTATGCTGAAGAAAAGGGCCCCCTTCCCATGTTAGAGAATGCCTTTAACAAAGGGGACAAGATAATTCCTGACAATTCTTAGTCCTCAGAAGGGAGCAGGAACTGAGTTTTTGCTGCTTGGAGTCAGTGGCTCAGACAGGTGCATAATCCAATTGTATTGGATACAGTGAACAGGCATTTAAAAAGTATTTGGACAATCTCCAAAGCTAACTTAAGTACAGAGCCAAGAATTTCAGTGTTGGAAAGACTTGCCTGGGAAGATTGAAGGCAAGGGAGGTATCTCCAACATCCATATGTGATGTAGTGGGGGTGGGAGAGGGGGAGGGCTGCTGTGCTGTGTTAGGGCAAATGTGTGATCAGATGCCCTCAGATGTTCGTGGGAGAAGGCTGCAGAGGGATGACATCTGTGAGGTCCAGATGTTTCTTTAGGAAAGTGTCTTCAGTTCATCACACTGTCAGGTATTAGTAAAAGTAAAATCTTTACATATATAGGACAGTGCAGAACTGTCACAGGATGTGAATTTTCAGGAACTGATCAGGTGCCATTTAAACAGCATTGTAAGACTGAAGAGATATTCCTGTTGGATGCTTCTGCCACAGCAGTCAGAAATAGCAAACACATGTGAATGTGGATCTTTACATAATAAATACTCATTGCATTTTAACAGCTCTGTGGCTTGGGCTGAAAGATTACTCAGAGCTCTTTTAGCTATTCTTTTCTCTTTACACCCCTAATTATATCTAATGTGAAAAGGTAAGAAAACCAAAGTCCATGTGTGTTAAACCCTCAGCATTACCTTATGTATCTCAACAAACATGGAAGGAAATCCCCTACGTGCCAGAGAATTTTTGAATGGTGATCATACCTGTAACTTTATATATGGAAACTTTTAATTTGTATTGTGCTGCCTTTCACTTTTACCAGGAAGATTATAAAAAGCTGTAAGAATGAAGCCTCCAGTTCTCTCCCTCGGTGCAGGCTTAACTCCTCAAAACTTCCTCCTCAAATGTCACTTGAGAACAAATCCTGGCTTGTCTACATCTACCCTTCTTCCTTAACAGCTCCCTAATCCCACCCCTGGTTTTCAGAGATGCCAAAAATGTTGTGATTTTCCTGCTGAAAAGACCTTACATGCTGAGTAATTCTTCTTCTCTGCAATGCTTACTTACCAGATGACTGAGTAACTTCCAAAAGCTTCCTGCTGCTCTTCCTTCCTCTCATCTTCGCACTGCATAGTGATGCATATGCTTCTGGCATCTGTAAAAACACTGTATCTGCCTAACACAGCTAGAGCCTCCTCTGAGCTCCAAAGCAGAAAAATGTGTGCAGGCATTCTTCTCTGGCCCCAGGATTTCTCTGTGACATAAAGCAGAGATAAGCCTCACTTACAGAACAGTAAAAAAGTCAAAGGAGGACAGTGCTAGCAAGGATGGAAGTGGAGAAACAGTTGCAATGCATTTTACAGAAGCTGGTTTTGAACATACAGATAGATCATTATAGTTCTTCATTCACAGAGCTCCTCAACTTGTTTCTTAGAGAAACTGATCCTGGAGTCTGGGGCATGACCTCTAGGCAGTAAAACAAAACGCTGTCCACAATACGTACAGATTTACAGCAGCTTTGTTTCTTAAACAGTGTTTGCTCACATTTTACTAGTTAACAGTTAGACAACCAAAACCTGGAGCAAAGCATCTCAGCCAGCTTGTGTTTATGTTAACAGCAGCGTAGAAATGCACCTTGATAAGTGAGTCCCAGTGGTGAATGTGCACATGGGTGTTTAGCTAGGATTTGAGTAGAGGATGTTCTTCACACTGGCTGATGTGTAAGTATTTCTCTAGTGAATATCAGAGAATTTGTCTTCCTGTATTCTAAGTAGGAATTGTGTTACTGACTAGAGTGGTTAACCTGGCTCTCCATGTGGTGATGAAGACAAAGCCAATGTGTGAGTTCAAGGCACATAAATATGTATATAACACAAGCTGACAATCACAAAAATAAAAAAGTTGTTCAAGCCCTATTTCCTGTAGCCCGTAAGACATGTTTTGTTCTCATGGTTGGAGATCAAACAGGTACTGTGATCATGAGGGTAAAAGTTAAATTAATGAGGGTAATTAAGCAAAACATACCTCAAAACATGCCTCTTGGAAAAAGAGTGATAGACAGCTCAGGTTAGTCAGTCTTCAGTCACTCAGACTCCACTCAGAGACAGCTTACATCCTGTGACCCTTTGCAAAGCTGAAGACATAAAATGACTGAGCCAAGTTAGTAAGTGGTCCGAACAATTACCAAAAAAAGTACAATAACTTCAACAACTTGGCAGTTTAATCACTGTGAATGTCAATTAATTGTTGGTAACATACACCCCATCAGCATTTTAGCAAGTCTGACATCCCAATGCAATCTTTTTACTGTGAAGTCTTATTTCTATTACACTATTTTTCAGGCCCTGATTATATCAAACAAAAATTTCAAGAAGGAATGGATGGGAAAGAAAAATCTGAAGAAAAAGTTCAGGAAAAGCCACCTACCCCAAAAGAGTCACCTCACTTTTATCGAAAAGGTACTACACCCCCTCAAACCCCCGAAGCAAGTCCAAGGCATAGTCCTCTTCTTTCTTCTGACACTTCTCCTTCAAAACAACTGAAAAGGCAAAGCTCCACTTCTGGAGCAAGACTCAGTCAAGAAAAAAAGCTTTTGGCCACCGAGAATATAACACCCACAACTAACAAGCCTTTATATTCAAAAGCACCAGTGAAGGAGGAAGTAGCTGTGAAACACCAGCCAAAGTTTTCAGCCCAGCACAATCCCATCAGCACAGAAAATGGGGAGCTGCATGGTCACTACCATGGCTATTATGTAAAAACGAATTCAGCAGTGCTTCCACAGGAGCTCAGGGAAGAAGATGAATATGCCAACCCATCACCATCAACACTTGCACGGATACCACCCTCTCAGAAGCCAAGTCCTGCTAGATCTGGGGGTAAGCCAGATGCCAAAGAAAATAAACCTGACACAAAAATTAAGAAACCAGAATTTGCTGCACCAAAGAACCCAGCTAATAATGAGTCACATTCAGCAGTGGAAAAAGAAGTAGGAAACAGCTCGGTAAGTACCTCAAGAAACTTTTTCACTTTCACTGCTTTTTAGCCTCCGAGTGCTAAGCTTTGCTACCTAAAGACAGGCAACGCTCACTTCTGTCACGCCTTCATCTGGATACAGTCTGGTAGCTAAAACCCACTACACCAGACTGGGCTGAGGAACAAATATTCCAGTTCTTTATATTACCTCTTTTGTAAACTGGGAAGGGATAGTTGATAGCCACATACCGACAGACTTCTGAACTGTGAGACCCTATTGAATCCACAAATACAAATGTGTGTTACTGTGGGTATGTATATATATATAGGTGCTGTTTGCATGTGTGTACATACTTAGAGATATACATTTTTATATATACACATATATGCATATATATACATATATATTTCTGCTCTGAAAAAAATTCCCACAATGTTAATTGTATTTCTGTGGATAATTGAGCAGTACTGGAAATCAGATACGTGCTTTTTCCCAAAGGTCTACTTTTGACTACTCTTAGAGACAGGGTGCTGTCCTGTGGTCTAGCCCAGTCCAGATAATTTCCCATTTTCATCTTCTTCCCTATGTTGATTGAGGACTCTAAAAACAGGCAGTTTGAACCAAAAAATATGCTGTTTTAAAATACATACTTTGTAACAATGCTTGCGCTGTATAGTGACATGGAAAATTTTGCTTTTCATCGGGAAACAGAGAAGGAGTTTTAAAATTATACATTCAAATCAGTGTGAATCTTAATTTCATTCTAATTTAAAAGTAATAACACTATCAGTAAGTATATAGAACAAGAGTCATAACTAGTAGCATTGCTCCTGGAAAAGCTGGCAGCCCACGGCTTGGGCAGGTGCACTCTGTGCTGGATTAGGAGCTGGCTGGAGGGTTGGGCCCAGAGAGTGCTGGTGAATGGAGCTGCATCCAGCTGGTGGCTGGTCACTAGTGGGGGTCCCCAGGGGTCAGTGTTGNACCTGGGGTTTGGATTGACAGGAGGCTGAACATGGGCCAGCAGTGTGCCCAGGTGGCCAAGAAGGCCAATGGGATCCTGGCCTGTATCAAGAATAGTGTGGCCAGCAGGATGAGGGAAGTGATCCTTCCCCTGGACTCTGCGTTGGTGAGGCCACACCTTGAGTATTGTGTTCAGTTCTGGGCCCCTCAGTTCAGGAAAGATATTGAGGTGCTGGAGCGGGTCCAGAGAAGAGCAACAAGGCTGGTGAAGGGACTGGAGCACAAGTCCTATGAGGAAAAGGTGAGGCAGCTGGGGTTGTTTAGCCTGGAGAAGAGGAGGCTCAGGGGTGACCTCATCACTGTCTAGAACTCCCTGAAGGGAAGTTCTAGCCAGGTGGGGGTTGGTCTCTTCTCCCAGGCACTCAGCAATAGGACAAGGGGGCACGGGCTCAAGCTCTGCCAGGGGAAATTTAAGTTGGATATCAGAAAAAAGTTCTTTCCAGAGAGAGTAATCAGGCATTGAAATGGGCTGCCCAGAGAGGTGGTGGATTCTCAATCCCTGGAGGTTTTTAAGATGAGACTGGATGTGGCATTTAGTGCCATGATCTAATAATCAAAATGGGGTTGGATCGAGGGTTGGACTTGATGATTCGCAGAGATGTCTTCCAACCCAGTTCATTCTATGATTCTATGATTTCTATTCCATGTTATTGGGAAAAGCCAGGTTATGAAATTCAGAATCTCTGATGATGTTTCTATGATTTCTGGGCCAAGAGAAACTCAGGAAAGCATTAGTTGTAGATCCCGAAGTTAACGTTTAGCAAATGAAGACGTCTAGATAATTTTCATAATATTTCTCTTTTATAAGCATTGTTTCTTTGAACCATTTTTGGTATTCCTCTACAAAACAAACAGTATCTCATTTTTGATGGGATAAACAGGATGACCCATTTATGGAGATCCAGATAGCCAACCACTGAATGCAGGCAACACATTCGAATAATTGACACTAGACTTCATTATTAAAGAATTTAAAAATAAAGAAGGGGAAGAATTTCCAACTAGCATGAATTGTAAATGGTCTTGTCAAACAAGTTTGTCAGCTTTTGGTGTGACAGAAGAATCATATCCTTGATCAAGACGGTCACTTGATTTGCTTTTATGTGGTCATGTATTTCAACAAGGAAACCAGAGGAGTGCAAAGGTTAAATGTCACATTAAAAGACTTTTTTTTTTTAAAACTGACTGATGGTTCTCAAAGAGTAATTAGAAAAATTTGGTATTATTCTGATGAGGTCATTCCTATATTAATCCTGCTATTCTTATTTTATTTACATTCTTATTAATGACATGCAAGAGGACATAAGAGTATTACCTATGAAGTTCATAGAAGACACAGAGACCAGGAAAGTGGTAAATAATAAAGACCAATACAAGCTGATCCAAATCAACTGCAAAGAAGGGTGCAAGTATAGTTATCCATGGGTAGCACAGCAAAATATAGTATTATGGGGGAAAGACAATAAAGCCTGGCCATGCAGGATCGGAACTGGAAAAGGTTGGGGGATCCAGGAGCAAGAAAGGAAACTGAACATGAGCTCCCAGTGTGCTGCTGTTATTCAGAAATGTTCATATAATCCTTAGATTTATTAGCAGAAAAGATTAAGCAAGAGTACATGGGAGTCTGTTTTATCTGCTTTTGGCACGGGTGCAGCTACTTCTGGAATAAAATAGTGTCCATAAATAAGAGATTTAAACTGAAAAGAAACCTTAAGGGGAAGTCACACAAAGAACTGCAAGAATGATTAAAACACATCTTACAATGAAAGATTCAAGGTAAAAAACTCCTTGACATATTAAATCACTTTCTGTAAGTACACTTTATAAAGCAGTTTTCCAGGTCAACAAACAAATGTGTAAAAAGATCCAACAACTCAACAGATTCAGATAAAAGTCTTCTTTTAAGTTGCTTTTAATGATATTTATTAGATGTGACATCAGTTTTCCGATGCCAAGGTTTTGGAGCCATCCCTGAATAGTTTCTATGATGAGCATTTTGCTAAAATGATATTCTCTAGTTCTGCAGGAAGCTTATACTCTGTTGTGTGCGGATCAAAGTAGATGTTCACAGAGGTTTTGTAATCTGCAAATCTGTATTACAGCTGATATCAGCCCTTTAACCTTTCAAATCTCACAGATATGACTCCTATGTAGGGTAACACAAAGCTGTCAGGCTCGTAAATGTTGAGTGAGCATGTACAAAATTTTAGCCTGAACTGGAATTGTTTGTTCAGCTCTGGTGAAAATTAGTGACTAGAAATAGTCTTTATTTTTTTTGCATTCCACATAATGTTTTGGAGCTGAGCAAGTCTTCATCTTAACAAGTAGAGCACCTGAATAGCAGTTTACTGACCTTCCAGAATAATCAGAATCAGGACATGAGCCTGTTATCAAGAAAGGTGTAAAAGTGATGAGATACTGTGCAATAGCTACTCCTTGTTTGCTGGTATTACAGGTCATCTTGGAACTGTCCTCTACTTCCATTTGGAGTATCTTAATTGCACTCTTCTTATTACTTACATTTCAATAAGGAAGGAAGGTAGATTGTAGGAATTCATTTTTGATTTAAAAGTATTCTAAGATACACGAAGGTGTATGTGGGTGTTTTTCAAAGATGTCTTCCATATGTGTCTATGAATTTGTCCTTATAGAATAAATTTCCTACATACTTATTTCTTTAAAATCCTGAAATATGTGAAAATGCTAAAACATTTAAAGCAGGAAAAGAGAAGCCTACTGGCCTAGCAGTCTGAAGGAGAAACAGTACAGAATGACCATTAACATTGCCTGAAGACTTTTAATTTTCAGTATCACCTTTCAGCTTCAGAAAAACAGTAGCCTGTTGTGCAGTGCTGCTGGAGTGAGCTCAGTAGTGTGCTGAAATTATGCAGTGACCAGCCTAAGAATGCACAGTTACTGAGGAGAAGCAGATTCATAGAATCATAGCATAGTTTGGTTGAAAGGGAGACTAAAGATCGTCTTGCTCCAGCCCCACTGTCGTGGGCAGGGACGCTTTTCACTAGATCAGGTTGCTCAGAGCTCTCTCCAGTCTAGCCTTGAACACTTCCAGGGATGGGGCATCCACAGCTTCTCTGGGCAGCCTGTTCCAGTGACTCACCACCCTCACAGTAAAAAATTTTTTCCTAATATCTAATCTAAACCTACTTTCTTTCAGTTTGAATCCATTCCACCTTCTCCTGATTTATGTACTTCTCTTTATCCCAAACACTTCTGAATGTTGGGAGGCTTCAGAATTCTAGAGTGGCATTGGGGAATTATTTTATTTTGGTAAGAAATTGCAACTGCTTTTTAGTCATCCTGGCAAATGATTTTGTTATGCTTTGAAATCTATTTTTTAAGGAACATAAAGAGAAAAAACTTTCACTCATGAAAAGAGAATGATAAAACATATTTTTGGAATCCAAAAATGAATCTAGTAGCATTTGTTGAGCAATTCCATTAGATTATCTGAAAGTGCTATATAAAATTGTGCTGTGCTTTTTCCAATTTTCCAGTGATAATGCATTAAGAAGACAGATACAGAAGGGGGGAAGATTTTCAATTCTTCCAAATATTTAAATCAAAGCCATCTCTCACGTCTGAATGAAACATCAACTTTAATTTAGATTGAGACCTTTAAACAACTTTATTTGAAGCAAAGCTTGCAGCAGCTGTTTTAGTTTCAAATTCATGTTTTGTGTTTTCTGTGGGTCTGTTACATCCTGAAGAATGTCATTGAGTATCATATGTGCAATAAGCAGTACTGATTCTCTAGATATCCCCATTTCTGTCATTGTACTAGAAAAATAACAGCACATACTTCTTAGGGCACACATGTAAGTGTGTTTCTCTATGTACTTACTCTCTGATGTTCAAAAATCAAAGTTTGAAATACCTTCAGACCTCAGAAAAATTACAGTTTTATCAAGGTAAAATCATGCATAAAGCACAATGATAAAGTCACCATTCATCAGCTGCTCAAAAACGTCTGTCAGTCTACAGGCATTACCTGTCATTTATGAGAGAGAAATCATCCTTGTTTCACTAAGAATTAGGCAAATTATATAATTAGGTAAATTATATTTACCACAGTGTGGAGGTTGCACAGAGACATGACCATAAACCAGTAATGTTGTTTCTAACTGCTCAGTAGCAGCCTCTGGCCCCAGTTTTGGTTTGCATGCTGCTGTCCCACCCTGAAGATGAGCTAATTTGAGATTGTCTTGAATTTGGGTGAAAAATAGGACTGACTTTCACAAAACACTGCTGTGGTGTACATTCACATGCCATGCTTGCTTTGCCCATGTGTGTCCATGTGTTGCCCTAGGACAGGTACAAGCCCAGGCACAAGTGTTTTGCTATGTTTTAGGGTTTTTTTTCATTTTGCAGATAAGTACTTTTATGTTTAGCCTGGGTTTTACGTGTATCTAAAAGCATTATGTTTCGCTGAACTCTACCAGTGTGCTTTTACTCCCATCTCTTTGTTCACTTAACATCCATTTAGTACGGGCTATAACTACCATGATATTAAAAAAATAGATCAGTATTTGCCTGATCCCAAATAAAAACCTCTGAGCAGGAACTTTATGCTAAATTTAATGGACATTCCTAATTCAGTGGAATTACATTTTTGGAAAATAACTAACTTTCCTCCCCAAATGAAAACTAATTGTATGATTATATTTTTATGTCTGACTTACGAGAAGCTGAAAGAGCAATTTTTAGGCAGGACTGAAGGTTTTCTACTACAGCTTCTTTAGTGCACCTGTTCTAGTCACTCTTGGACTGTTCAAACTAATTTTGGCTTTTGCTATTTTAAGCCTTTGCACCACACTAAAGTCTTATTTGTCGTATTTGTCTTAAAGCATTAAATGCTTATTTCATTGGTGCCTACGAAAAGGTAGTAGTTCATTGCACAATAACCATATGCTCCACAAATACTGTTTGATCATTTTCTAGTGTATCAGGAAATGTTGCTGTGGGCTGAAAGGCATAGTTAGCAGAAGAGGAAACAAAATACACATCAGCAGGCCAAGGGAGATGAGATGCACTTCTGTGTCTAAAGCATAGATTCATTATCGTAAAGAGAGAACACATTTTTCTATGATCGTCATGTAAAATCGACAGCCCAATTCTCAAGGTGTCGCTTGCCTCTGTCTTTTTAAATTGAGCCTGTAGCCCCTAACGTTTTTAGCCTATTTTACCTAATGTTATTGAGGTGAGATTGTTACACGTAACCCATCTGACAGGTGCATCAAAAGAGAAGTCCCATCCCCCTCCAACAAGCTTCACTCCTTGAGAGTGCACTTGTGATAGCAAGCTGCTGTTGGAGCTGCAGTCCTGATTTGTCAAGCAGGCAAAGTCTGTCTTGCAGCTACCAGGATGCTGTTCCACAATATATTTCAGGTAATGAATGAGTTCCTGGCTCCCATGAAGTCCCCATAGGTTCAAATATTTTTGTTCAGTCATAATAAATCAATGTTACAACAGATGTTATTTTCAAATATGCAAAGTATTAGATGGCCAAATCCCAGTCAATTTTAATGGCATTTGGCAATGATCTCCCTCACATTTCCTTGCAATTCCTTGTGCAGTATAACTTAAAATCTGTGGGTGGGATTCCAACCTATAAAGGAACTATTGACCTAATTTTAATCGCATAGGGAGTCCCTATTTGAATTGTAGGAT
This sequence comes from Sakesphorus luctuosus, assembly GCA_013396695.1. NCBI lineage: Eukaryota > Metazoa > Chordata > Aves > Passeriformes > Thamnophilidae > Sakesphorus > Sakesphorus luctuosus. The sequence continues at coordinate 333,039 of VWZD01003683.1, forward strand.
CATGGAACAATAGAATGGTTTGGGTTGGAAGGGATATTTGAAGATCATCTGATTCCAAACCCTCTGCCATGGGCAGGAAACCTTCTATTAGACCGGGTTACTCAAAGCGTCACCCAACCTGACTTTGAATACTTCCAGTGATGGGGCATCCACAGCTTCTCTGTGCAACCTGTTCCAGTCTGTCAACACCAGAAAGAAAGATGCTGAATCCACATCTTAGTGGAAATTAATAGTGTAATCAAATCATGTTTCCTGTAGAGAGCTTTGTAATACTGACATGTTTGTCATGAGATTCTGGAATTTTTTTTGCAAAAGAAACAGTCATTAAATGGAAGGTCCACTCCTAAGGGTGTTGACACTGCCATTCCAAGACAACAAAACTGAGATATTCTCAAAGTGGTTTTTGTTTCAAGTAAAACACCTCTTGTTGCTCGAATTCTTCCAATATGCCCTCCATGCATAAATCTCACAATTCCCAAATGCATTTGGTGGGAATCCTGATGGGAACTTGGATTTCCTTCACAGTAGAAAAGCACAGAAATATTCAACCTAGCACAGCTGTGACCGTGCCAGAAAGAAGGTATTAACAGCAAGGCTACTTACAGTGGTCAGAAACATAACCATATCTGGAGCTGTGCTCTCCTTTTATGCCTGTTCTCTGTCACCAAGAGTCTCATATTCTTTGGCACATGATGAGTCATTTCCACTAAGGGGGAAGGAACATGGTTGCACTTCTGTTCTGTGACTTGATGGTTAAGACCATCACTGGTAAGTGGGAACTTGTTATTCAAAATCACTTTGATTAAAGTGTAATTAAACCTTGTCTTGAATTTCCTAGTGAATGTTTTAGACATTCTGCCATTAAGGAAAATGTGAATGCTGCTGCCAATACCATTACCTCTATGGCAACATTTAACTGGCATCCTAGTAATCTTAATCATTGTTTGAATTTGAACACCTAGTTCCTCAGCATGTGAACAGATACCTGTGGACTGGGGCAAAGGGAACTTTGCAGCTTTTGTGGATAGAGGTGCTGATTGGGTTTAGGCTCCCCAGAGATTTAAGCAGTACTTGACACAACATATTTTGTGACTTACTCAAGAACTTAGCGCAGTCCACATCTGGCCTACTGTCTGAGACACTGTGTAAAGGTGTGTTGTGGTAGAGATTGTTCAATGAGACTGTTTCAGGAGGAGATCATATGATGCAATAATGACATAAGTACTGTTCTGCAGCTTCCCAGCTACACTGCTGTGGCAGATTACTAACAGCAAGTTCTTACACCTTAGCATTCCAGAAATTATATAGCTAATTGTTAGCATTATGTTGTCATGAAGCATAATAAACTTCTACAAGGCATGCCTCATGTGAAAAATGAAAAAATTATGCCATTTCTAATGAATATGTACCTTCCTGTGCAAGCCAGTGATTCTTATGTACTTCAGAATATAGTTTTCTGTGCAGAATTTTTGGTGGGCTTTGTGGTTTGCGATTTAGGAAGGCATTGTATGAATGAAGAGCTTCTCTGTTTCTACTTACTCTGCAACCTTAAAATAGGAGAGTATACAAATCCTTGTAAAAATATGTTGTGGTAAACCAAATATTTTAAGAGGGAAACAGAAGAACTGAGAATTTCATCTATTTGGATGTTTTTTCAAATTGATCATTAGAAAGCATACACATTTTTAAAAGAAATTATTGAAAATTGCTCCACATAATTAAAAACTTCATTCTCTGGCTTCACAGAAAGACTAAAATTGTGTAATGATTAAGTTTTCTAACAAGTTTTAGCTCTAACTAGAAGGAGGAGTTTTTTGACTTTTCATTTCTTCAGTACATAGATCTGTAAGATAAGTGAGTAAATCACAGCAAGTTTAACTTTGCAGCTGTAAAGTGATTTTTAATCTGTAATGGGAAAAGGTTTGTTATTGCAGTGGTAAGTAAAGTTTTTTCCCCTTTGGTTGGAAAAAAAATGTATTCTTTTTATAAACCACATTTGTTATGCCTGTTTTGAAATGACTCGGAATTGGAGAAGGAACCTACTGTGAGGATGAAGATGAACACACCGGCTTTCCTAAAGTAGTTCACATTCTTTGTTTTGTTTTATTTTAAGCTGACATTTGTGTTTATATATTTGTTTTCGTTTATTTCTGCAGTCATATTTGTCAGATAGGTTAATCTCAGTGTGAATAAGAACAGTGTAATAATATGCTCTCACCTGTATTTATCAAGCTCATTTTTACCAAGATGATATTTAGCCCACCAGAATACCAAGGGTAGCGACTGTGTTTCAGGAGCAGTGTCTGTATCCTTCAGAGCAACGTCAAAACCAACTAAAATTGTGAAACCCTAATGTTCATTGCTGTGCGTGTGTGGAAGGCTACATTAATTCTAATATCTTTATTTTATTTTCAGGGCCCTAACTCAGTCATGATCGCCCTGGTAATGCTGTTGAATATTGGTTTAGCCATTCTTTTTGTCCATTTTCTAACTTGATTGGAATTAGAAAAGGTAAGAATGGTCTTGTTTTCATATAAAATCACCATATCCACCCCACCTCAAATGATAAAGATTTAATTTTCTTTGCTTACTTTTAATGTTCCCCACTTTAATTTTAGCTATGCCTGAATGTGATTCAACATAGTTATTTAATATTGTAACTGTTTTGACCCTTCAGTGAAGTCATGACAACTAGTGGTGTTAGCCCACAGTTCTCTGCAGTTGTGTCATCAGCCTTTTAAATGGCCCCTGTCATACTCAGACACAGGGAAGGAGGCTTGGAATTAGGATGGGACGCAAGAGAGATGAAACTTGGAAAATTCAGCCAGGGGCTCAGATCAGTTTCTCTGCTGATGGCTCGTGGCTTTGGGGTCCTCTGAGAGCTGAAGCAAGCAGCCATGTTGGAAAACAAACAAAATAATCTGCTGAAGCAGCCCCGCCACTGAAGTGCGTTGGCTTCTCCATCTGTTCCAGCAGAGTGTGACTAAACTGGAAATGTACGGAGCTGCACTTTTTGTTGATGGAAGCTAACAGCTGCCTTACTATTTTACCGTCTGATGTTTTTAGTGGGGAGATGGGAAAACGACTGCCAGAGGAATGTGGTCAGAGGATTCTGTTGCTGTGGAAGTGATTCCAGCGTTCACTCCTATCTCATTAGAAGAAATAGTTAGCAGCATCAGTCACCAGTCTTATTCCATTACCTGCTGCTTTTAACATCTCCTGCAGTGATCTGGGAGATTGAATTTCATTTGCTTGTGCATGATTCTGTTCATTTGTTGTTTATGAGATTTGATGTATAGCCATAACATAGTGTTTGGTCCAACCTGGAGAGAGCTACCAGTTCTGCCTACCAGCAGAAGCAGAAAATCAAACATGTTTTCCTAATCCGAAGACAATATCCTTAAGTTCATTTTCCTAAACCTGAATAGTTATTTTGCTTTAAGGTTTAGGAAATACTGTACCGTTACTGCAAAATTTAAAGGTACTGATATCTTCCTAAAACTACTCAAGTACATAGGCCAATAGCCAGCAAAATTTTTCATAATAAAAGAGTAAGTATCTTATGTTGGTATCAGCACATTCTAAACAGGAGGTGGAATATCAGAGTAAGTCAAGAAAGATGAGCTATAGGGTTTGCATGTTGACTTTTTTTCTTTTTCTTAATTCCGGTGCTGTGGTAATTGGTGATTTGAATTAATATGTTTCAACACTGAGCTGTTTTGCCAGCGGTTAAAATAAAGTCCTGTCTGGGTGCACATTAATGCCAATGACAGTTCAGCTAACTAATGCTCATAATAAATCATCATAATTTTAAAATACTAGATTTGTGTTGAATACATTCAGGTAGAGCATTTAAAATGTTAAGTGATTGTTTATCGATTTGATGCCTTCAGTGTCTTCAAAGTCCATTTATAATTTTACCTCAGCATTAAAAAAGCCTCAAAAATTTTCATTTGGAAAGTTTGTCTTAAGTAGTTTCATAGCCCTAGCCCTTTGTTCAAATGCTGTGATCATGTTTCTTTTTATGTGCCATTATACTGTAATTACTGTACCCTGTATTAATCAAATGCATGCTTATTTACTGAAGATGTGGTGTGATCATTTGGCGAGTAAATATTTTAATTTAAAGCTGCAAAAAGCAAAGGGCTTCTATTATGGTTTATTTTAGCTCTGTTAGAAAATCTTTCATACAGTATAGTTTTTGAACCTGTTAGTAAACTTTCTAAGTTTATGCATGGTTTAATGGGCAACATTCTTACAAAACACATTAGCTATTTTTTGATTCAGCATATTAAAGTACCATAGGTATGGACTGAATACTGTGCAGCGAAGCAGCTCCCAGCAGGGCAGTAACACCGTGGTGTTTTTTACAGAAGTATGTTGAGAATCCTGTGTTTTGACCAGTGTGGATAAAGAAGAAAGCAGAAAGAGAGCAAATGAAAATAAAACTTGTATATTTATTTTTTAAAAAAAGTTTAAATTGTGTTTTAAATTTAGGAAAGTGATTTTTAAATAAGAACAAAATTTTAAAAGTTACTGTGTAAGCCTTGACTTAATGGATGAAATGTTCCATCCCACAGTTAAATCACCCCCTGTCTCCTGACATGAGGAGGTAATTTTGTAACTGACATATTTAATTCCTATTAAATGTTTATTTAAAATACTTTATGCTCTGGAAATAATGGGTAACAAAGCTTATGAAAAATGTTTATAAATTTAAGTAAGCATGTTAGTACCATTTATAAATATGTATGATTTATAAAAGCTTTTTTAAAACAAAGCTCAAACAAATTGTTGGTATTTTTCTAAAATGTGCACAGTTGTATTTTACATGAAAGGCTATTTATAATTGGTTGTTATACTGTACACTACATTTTGGACAGCACAATAAAGCCTGCCAATGTACTTAATAATGTCATTTTGTCTATTTAAAGTTTCTTGCTGTCAAAGAATGAACTCTTTATCTATGAGTTTCTGTATTTATAATTCTTGACCCAAAATGTACAATGTACAGTTTTCACAACTGTATTTGCTCTAATAAAAATAAGTTGGTTATTAATAGAGTTTCAGACTACTTTTTCCTGTTTATGAATTACTTTGTTCACTCTCTGGAAGCAATTTTCCTAACAAATTCAATAAACAAGGAGTAAAGCAGGAAAATGGGTGAACTCCTGGTCCCTTTGAAATCATTGTGAGTTACTATTTTCAACAAAAGTGATCCTGGGAAACAATTAAAAATAAATGATTTAAAAAAATCCTTCCTCTTGTGTCTTCTTTTATCTCTGATACAGGATTTTTGTATCTTTGTAAATTTAGTATCTCAAATTACACTTCCACTACAAAGATCATTTAATCAATTTTGTTCTAATTGGTGAGTGACTGGTCCATTAACAGCTGTTCTTGTAAGTGAATTAACTTTTTTAGACTTCACTCCTCCTTGGAATCTGGGAGCCAGTATTACACAGAGGAAAGTTGCCATTGGAACTGTCTTAAAGCCACTACATTTGTTGAACTACTCAACCAGATGAAAATTTCATTTTCTGTTATTCTAGTTAAGATTACTAGCAAACTGCACCAAAACTCTAAGTTTAGTTGAAGAGGACAGCAAGTTTTATTAATAGTTCCTATTTGTTAGAAACATATTTTTAGGAAGTAGTTATTACTGTCTTGTTCTTTAAAATATTTCTACCAGCATGAAGCCTAACTTTAAGAATTTTTATTTTCTGCAAAATAGCCTGGTCCCTAAATAAAATTTTTGGCTCTTCAAATAGAGAAAAATATATACTCAAGAAAAATAAATGGAAATAACTACAGTGCCAGAAAATTTTAAAGTCAACTTCACTGAGACAACTCTTCTCTGACATTTGTGATCCCCACTGTATAATATGTTCAATAATGAAAGTAAAGTGTACATGAAATATTTCTTAAGGTGTATAAATTGAATAATGTACTCAGGCATATAAAAATCTTAACAGCAGCAAGCAACAGATTTGTGCAGAAATAGAAAGGAAAAAATGTTTTCATAACCAGCAGATGGTCATTTCCCACCTGAGATGTTTTTACCAGTGGTTTATATCACTTGTGAACTTACAAATGGGGTTACCTAGGAATGCATCTGCTATGCCTAAGGGGATAAAAACCCCAAATACGGACACACAATGCAACTTAATGTTTCAAGATATGATCTAGCAGGTACAATTTTACCCCACTTCAAATGCAGGGAAAGTTTTTCTCGGGCAAAGTAGTTTTTCCTGGCATAGTTGTGTGTTTGCCCACAGGTGCCAGTAAGCAGTGAGCTCTCACCTTTGAATTTGAGCCCTGGTTTCTTGGACAGCCCTGTTTACCTGGGTAAACCATCTGTATAGTGTACACAGAAAAGCAGCAAGTGAACAATGGTGAGGGGCCAAAGGCTGAGATAAAAAAGAATTGTCTGTCATCATGGCGTTTTAGTCTAGTCCTTTCTTGTATGTGTGTGTGTGTGTGTGTGTGTGTGTACACATTTATATATTACTTTGCGTTCCCATCAGAAAAGCAATGCAGAGCACAAAGAGTGAGGAATCCTTTGCATTTGCATTCCAAAAGGAGAGGTTCATTTTGAAAGCAGAAATTTTGTGACATGTGGCTATAATTTGCCTTTCAGATACAGACAAAAGTTAAAAAAATCTTGGTGTGGACTTGAAGAGAAGTAAACATCTCTTTGTGAGTGCTTAATTAAAAATCTTGAAATAGTTATTTACATAACTTTAATGACACATTATGTGATTACATATCTCTTAAAAAGCTCTGTTGAGATACAATTACACGATTTATTAAAAGTTTCTGACAATAATGCAGATGCAGTGATAAAAGCCTGCAGAAATTCACTGTATCCTGAGCTACAGTAACATTCATAGCTGTTATTAATAAAACATGCTTGTGAATTGTATCTAAATGGTTTTTACTCATAGCTCATTTGAAACGTTTAGTCAGGGGAGCCACATCTACAGACTATTCTGCTATGGAAATGGAATTCAGTAAACAAAGCAAATTAAGAGAAGGGAGATTAAATAAGCCTTTCAAATGAAATAGTCTCATTCTCTCATTTAATATTCACAGAAACAGGAAAAAAATAGAAACCACGTTAAGTCTGAGCAAGAAACTGTGTATGCCAACAGGCTGTAGCTGAGCCTTCTGCAGTATCCATCTCCCATTTTTTTCTACTGGACACAGAAACTGCAAACTGAGCCATTACACCACCTACCATTGTAGGAGGTAATTATAATTTCCATGCACAACATCTTTAAGAAAAGCTCCCTATAATGTCAATGGCTTTAAACTAGAAGGAAAAAAGCCACTTCATCTATCTAAACAGTTCATGTGTGTGACTGTCACTGTAGCAGCTGAACAAATCACTCATCCCCGTAAAACCAGTAGCAAAAATGAAGCTGGTAACAGAATTTGTTAAAATCTCTCTTGCTTCTTCTTTCTGTTTGCTGAAAAGAGGGGCCCGAGGTGAACAGGGAACAGACACCTTTTTTTAACCTGATAATCTAAATTTCGTCATGTCAATATGTGCTTCCATCAGCTAATATTTCTCACAGTCACTTGGGGCTGGTTATCTAGGAGATTTTATGTGCAAACTGGCAGTATATTAAATGTTACTTCTCCGAGAAGGTTTTGAATTTTTCTCAGTAATGAAAAATCAAGATTTTTCTTATCACCTGTGAAATTGTTTTAGTTGTATTTTTTCTATGCTTCCACTATTTTTCAAATTATCTTCTATCCTTCACTGCCCACCCCCACACACACATTCCTCTAGCAAATTCAATGTAATCAACTTTCCCCACACATGGCCATTGCCCAACACCTCACCCACTCTCTGCACGCACTCGTGTTGTCTCTGGGGCACTTGTTGAAGCAGCAGGTTTAGCTCCCTGTGGCTGTGGAGCCCCATCTCTCCTGCAGATTGCCCTATACAGAATTGCAGGTGTCATATATGACAGTTCTCATTTGGTCCATTTTCTGCATACTATCAATGCTGGTTTATGCAACTCTATTATAATTTCAAATCTATTCTCTCTGTCTCCAGTGTCAGGTCAGTGATTTAAATACAGTATGTGGGAACTGAAAAGAAAATTAGTGAAAGTGATGTTATACACAGAGATTTCCAATGGCTCTTTGTAATTCACAGAAACCAAGGTAATTGTGACATCATTGAGAACAAATCTGGTATCAGCTGGATTAGGAACTCTACTACAGATGGACACATTAGGATTGTGAAAAAGACTGGCCACAAAGCTGAAGCTGATTCTCAAGTCAGAAGACCAAGGGGTCTTGTTGAGGGTTATGATTTATTGGGACCGTGCAGTATGATAACTTCTGGACTTGATATAGGTACATGTGGATTGTTGGACAGAATAAAAACATTGTCTGTTGGAAATCTGGAATTGCTCACCTGCATTAGCTTTCATATATTTTCCTCCTTGTTTTATAATGATTTATCAAAGACCTCCGTGGAAATTTGGGCACATACATTTAGACGAGGACTAGATTTTATGTTCCTAAGTACCTTCAATACTAATTAAGTAAAGAGATATAAATGACAGGTGAATCATAGGCTTTAAACTATAGATTTTGAACTCTGGGGGGTTTTATGTTGATTTATTAGAAGCAAATACAGAATATATTCAAAGAGTAGAATTTCATGTGTTATCCTTCACAATAATAATATGAATATTAATCCACAACAATACCTGAATTCCTTTGAGATCAGTACATTAATCTGAGAGAGAGACTTGTCTTTATAGACTTTCAGGCTGTGGTTCACTGAACAGCAGCTTGACAAAGACACAAAAGACAAACCTTGACCAAGGGTTTTGAAAATGGCTGCCTTTATTTAAATTTCTTGGTCTACACTTAGTGACCCAAGTTTAAAAACATCCCAGCTCCTGAACACCTCATGGTTACTATTCAAAGACATTTTGGGGGGAGGGGAAAGGGGGAAGTCAGATATTGCACTGAAAATGAAATCCAGCCTGCAAATATGCCAAAGGTTGGAAGCATTTAGATCTGGGGTGTGAGTCAGCCATTGGAGCTACAGGCTCTGGTTTTGGGATTTCAGTCAGAATCCAAATCTGGATCTGATTCCAAAGGCATACAGGTGAAATGCTTGAACCAAAAATGCCTTTAAGAAAGGGATGGAGGGAGAGGGAGTTAGTTAAAATCAGGCTGGTGTAACTCTAGGTTAATTAAACCATTATATTCTGTACTTCTGGAACAGTGTCATTAAATTTATTTAACATTGCAGTTTTACTATATTCAGGACATGTTACATGGAGTACCTCTGAAAGTATCATCATTTAAGGTAATGGTGCTTAATTACTTATCCAGTTTTAGCTGTGAAGTACTTTTAACACTTAATACCACCCAGACTTCAAAAATACTGTAAACTGCCTTCCATTTAATTATGAGAGTTCTAGTTTTGTTTAGGCCACTGATGAGAAAGTCACGAAAGGGTGGGTTCAGCTACCATGGAAACAGTGAAGGCAGAAGTGCACCAGCAGCTTTTCACAGGGGCTAGGACTAAAAAAGTCGTTCTGCTAAGAGAAGGTAATTGAAAGACATTTACATCCCAGCAGACAGCTTCCATGCATTCCTGCCGTACCAAGACAACACATTCCTGGCATAGATTGCAGCAGTGTTCCACATGCAACAATGATACACAGCGGAACAGGCATTGTCAGAAAAAACGGAAATGAATCTTTAGGAACAAGGAGGTGCAGATACGTTGAAATCACAAACAGAAGAAAGCAGAAAGTACAGGGAAAGGAAGGAAGTGAGGGGAAGGTAAAAGTATTGAGAACCTGTGTGTGTTAGAGGGAAAAAGACTTCACAGGAAAAAAACACAAAATGAATGATACTGGACACAGAAAAAAGTGACATTTCTTAGATAGGAATATGAATGGGATAGAAGACTGAGAAGTAGCTGTCCTCAATACACAAACAGCTGCTCTAGAAAGCTGCTTTCCAGGCCCACAGGGATTAAGGAAAAAACAGATGGATTTAAATTGCATGTACATTGAGATCCAAGTTAGGCATAAAGAAAAATTCTCTAATTGTAAGAATAATATCTTTGAATTAGATTACCACAGAAATGAGAGGATTTCATATTTTTACTCTGGACAAGATTACAGATTGAAATATTGTTGAGTGTCCCTTAATGGCCTATTTTCTGTAATTCTATGATAATTGTTATGGAATGTGAACATTAGACAGTGGTGTTTTGGAAGAAACGGGGGGATAAGGGAATGAGCCCTTTACTTGTAAAAGAAACTTAAAGGAGGGTGTACTGCAAGAATAAAGTAGGAGGTTGTTTGTACAAGACAAGTGGTAAGAACACGAAAATGTGAGCAGTAAAGAGTCAAGAAAAATATCAGTGTTTTGACAGAGGTTACACACGAGCAAAGGGGATAATTGAGCAAAACCTGCAAGTGCAGAGTTGCAGTGCAGGAAGGAGTACAGGCAAGAAATGAGTTGGGAAGCCTTAGGCTGTTCTGCAAGAAGACACACTGAATTCAGATAGCAAAGATGGCTTAGGAGTCAAAACAATAGACCCAAACACCAAGGAAGCATCAGATCTTCAGTCACACCACGGATGTCCATCTCCTTCATTTTCTCAGCTGAAGATACTTGGTGGACTTTCATGCAGTTTTTAAATTGTGGGAATAATTGAAGTTACCAGGAGGTTTCCTTTTTTTAAATGTTCAAGAGAACATCTGTGTCCAAAACCTTCAGAAAACAACAGCTTGCTGTTACAGCGTGCTGGCTTGAGTTCCACTGAAAAGAGTCTGTAAGTGCAGACATGGTAGCAGTGCATTTTACTAACTCCTTGTCTGAAATTGCTTCAAGAAAAAAACTTTATAGAGTGGGATTTTCCTGTGGTTAATAAAGATAACCAAAAAAAAAATTGAACCACTATATAGTCATACAAGCTCCCCATTTGAAAAGAACGTTAATGCAAATTTGCAGGTTTACAGTCTCTGTGAGCATCTCAGACTACAAAAATGTTGGTATTTACACTGATTCGCTGCTATACCGAATGTTGCATATGTTCTATAGACTATGACGGTGTGAGTCACACAAGAAATTACGTAACATTTGGAAATACATTCAGTCATCTGCTTGCTACAGAAATACTGCTAACAGATTCTGCACTCTCTTTTATCTCTACCGTCTTTATCACGCTTGTTAAATGCTATTTTCATGCAACTTCCTCAAGGAGAGATGACTCAACCAGAGTGTAAACTATAATGCTCCATTGGCACCAATGGCCATATGTGCTGGTAATCAGGTGCTGCCGTCCCCTCATCCTCAGCAAAGCTCTGTTCCATTGGGTTTTTAATTTAACCTAGAGTAATATTCCATACTACATACTGGTACAAATGTTACCATGAATAGAGTAAATGGCTACAAAAGATAATCGGTAAAAGGCACAATCAATAGTGCAGCCCTCCTTCCAAACAAATGTCAGTTCTTGAAAGAATCAGTATTTGCTCCTGACCATGCACCTTTCTGCTTGTCTCCTGCCTGACCATGCTGAGAGGAAAGATGGGCTTTCCCTAAAAATGAAAGATGGGCTTTCCCTTGCAAGATCAAGACAAACTTTTAGCCAAGGACCCCTTCTAGTAAGCCAGACCACTCAATCTGTGATTTACCTGAGTGCTAATCAGTTTATGCCAGGTCCTCAAAAAGCAGCTGCACATCTTTGAGGGCTTAGGGCTTTGTCCAAGCCCCACTTCTCTGATGGAAGGCGGAGGCATGTGGTGGGGAGGTTGGGGTTTTGGGGGTTTTTTTTGGACACACACACACTCACGCAGACACACAGACATGCAGACACACACACCCACACACACACACACACCCCATATGTGTGTGCATATGTTGTTGTCCGATGTCCTTTCTTCTCAGTCAGCAAGAAACAACAGTTCTACTATTTCCTGCCAATAACTGGCCATTTCTCTCAAACAGGCAGCCTGAAGGCAGAAGAGACATTTCAGAGACTCAGTGTGGACATGTGAACTTCATACTTTACTCACAAGGCTGAGCACTTCTATATTCTGTTGCTGCCAGATAGGTAAAAATATTGGATGCATAGATCATATAGCCAGCTCTAAAGTCTGTCATTAATGCTTCTGGCCACTTTGACAAACTTTTATTTTATTTCAAGCATCAAGGTGGTTTTTATGGGTGTTTAAATTGCAAGTCTGTAGTGGTTGACATTAAAAATGTAAGTCACTGGCTTTGGCTGCCAGAGATACGTACTGCTAAGTGTTCAGATAGGTGAGATGTCATCTCCTGAAGAAAAAAAATTAGAAGGAAAAATGCTTTCAATTCACCTTATGACTACTAGCTAATTGGCTGACATTTGAAAACCCTGTGTACACCCATCTCACATTCTTCACACGAAATGAGAGAGACTGAAGAAAATGTCTTTTCAGTCATGGGAAGAAGCATTATTTGAATTTATTTTGGATGGAAATGAAAAGTTCTTTTTGACTATATTTATGAGTCAGAGAACCTCAAAGACCACTTATATGAAGTTGTATTATGTACACTGAAGCCAAACCTACATCTCAAAGGCCAGCTAGACAGGCTGTACACAAATACCCTACTGAGGACACCCTTTGTATGGGGACAAGGCTTCTTTCAGTTCACTGTTCAGACAGTGTTACAGCTGCCAGCTGGCTGTAAGAATGAACTTTGGGGTAGATGTGACCTACAGCTGGAAAGCAGGAGGTGGTGGAGCAGCACCCTGGGCTCAGCTACCAGCAAGCAGAGGCCTCCTGACACTGACACTTGCCCCACCATCTCTGGGTCTGGAGCAATCCCTGTATCCTGGAGAAGGTGACGTTGAATAATGGCACCTACAAACGACCTGTGCACATGCCAGGCTCCCACGGCTGTGCCAGCCCCCCAAAGCCAGGTGCTTACAGCCTGCCATTAATAGTTTGCATATTACAGCAGGAACCAGCTGTTGCATCTGGGCACCTATGGGGAATTTTCAATATTCCAAATGTGCTTCTATCAAAGCCCTGTCGAAAGACTGCAAAACACTAATGGCAGAGTGAAATGAATAGGAAGGAGAACAGAAAAAGTTGCCACTTGCAAGACAAAAACAGAAACAAAAGGCGCTTCTATCCTTACAGTTTGGGCACGTGACTCAGGAATAAGGCTGGCAGCCAAAACTGCCTGATTGTGCCTATCGAGTGTCCCTGTGTTGGGAGGGAATGTCCTGAGGTGCTGGCTGGCCACTGACATTTGGAAAATGAATGTATTGTGCTTGCCAGGTGCTTGAGAACAACTTTTGGCATGAAATAGCTGGCATGACATGAGCTTGCAGGCAGTGTTATTATTTCCTGTTCTTCTAGACCTTCTCATTGTATCAGGGGTCTAAGTAGAAGCCCATTTCAGAGCACATCAAATAGTCCAAGGGGATAGTTACAGATTTGCAGTATATCAATCTTGTTTAACTAGAGTAGAATTGCTTATGGAATATTATCCCAAATAGTAATAGCAGGGGAGACCTGAAGTGGATCTGAAACGTGTGCTGTGGAGACACTGGGAAAATCTGGGAAAAGTGAAGGTAAGAAAATATGAAGAGTGTCATTCTGTTGTCCATGGCAGCTGAGCTGGGTTAACAGTTGGACTCAAGGATCTTTGAGGTCTTTTCCAACCAAAACGATTATATGATTCTGTGGTTGCATACTTCTGCATTTCTCTTACTGCAAGAGCCTAACACATAAAATGCAATAGTCACTTTTCATAGTAGGAATCCATTTGATATAACTGTTATTTCCAGAATTTATGAAACAGATTAATAAATGTTGCAGACCTGAGCTACCACTGTTGTTTAGAGACCTGCTTTAACTAGGAACACTCTTAACAGTTCCTTTCTGTGTTTTGGGGGTTTTTTTAAGTGCCACTCCAGTATTTGTAACCTTAATACTCACCAAAGCAGAAGTAATAGAAGTCAAGCATAAGATCATATCTAAGACAGTCTGTCACATATTGCTCCAGAATGACCTTTAAATCCTTAGTGATCTGTGTCTCTTAAAGAAGACACTCTCTTTGTTCCAGGAAGCCACAGGTGCTGCTCGTGGCACATCCGCACAGAGACATGCAGAGAAACACAACATTGGCATTACTCAAATCATACAAGGTAGGAAGTTAATATACTAATTCAGTGGTAATGGTGATTAAGCTGTATTTTTATAAATTAGAGAATTAAATTCAATTGCAGTTAGCAGAGTTACTGCATAGCTGTAGAGGAGCTCCTACAAGATTATTTGCTTTCTTACAAGAAAAAATACTTAATCTTGAAAGAATGTTGACTAGTGAGTTTGAATAAATGATGTGATTAGAAAAGCCAAGCCAGAAACATAAGCTGCCTATTTCCTCCTGACACGTTAAGGTCTACCTGTCTTACCTGAGTTTTTCCGTATTCTTCAGACATTCACACAATTTGGCTTTTTAGTCTTTAAAACAAACGTGACTCAGCAATGCAAATTGTGATGTTTTATTACTGAATATGTAAGAGGTTCCACTCTACACGGAGTTTTGTTTTTAGTACTGAGAGACAAATTCCACTCAGGACGTGGCTGTACAATGTGCTGCTCTGTCACAGCTCCAAGGAGAGGAAGCAGAAAGGTTTCATAGCAAACATTCACACCATTTAGCCTGGGAGACTTCAAAGGTTATATTTTCATCCTTTCAAATTAGTGATTTGAAAGTTACAAATGATAGTCTTAACCTTAGCCTTTCCTTAATCTTCCTCTCGTTCACCAATAAATCTCTGGTATTTTCTGAAATGTACAGTTTGTTTAAGGACAGGGAGATGCTGAACATTGTTTCTCCTTGACTTCACAGATGTGATTCTTGTCAGGATTGTATGACTTCAAAATAAATACCATTCACTTGAAAAGTTCATGTAAACCAAAACATCAAGTTACTTAAATTTTCTCACTGGAAAATTTAGTTTTCAACCACAGGAGTAGGAAATTTAAGCTTTTATGCCATGTAAATAAAATCAGAGTATCATGAGGGCGTAAATAATCACTTGGAATCTAATAAAAAGATAGGTGATCATTTATGACATTAATTCAATTGCATTAAGGATGTAATTAACATCTGCTTAATTATAATGTTGCTGCAATGAGTGAATAAACAAACATTCAACAAAACGCAGGAATGCTGTCTTTTGGGGAGGAAGGAACATGGTGCAGGACAATTTTCAGCTTCTTTGCTCCATCAGATCTCAATCAAGATTAAGCAATGAAATTAAATTAAGCCTATCATGTTTTTTATTATTCTACTACCTGTGGAAAGTAAATCCTTAATAAATCTGCTTCTAAACATTCAGTGAAACTCAGGTATGGCTTTGCAGAATCCAAAACTCTGGGCATATGCTCTGTTAAACACTGGGGTGTTCATCCTTGACATCAAAACGAAAGCTTTCCTGCTAACAAATCTGAGACAGCATTTGCAAAGGGACCTGAATTTCACTGAAAGGAGAGCGAGGTGAACTTTTACATGTTTGTGTCATTTAGAAATATGTGATACTGATGAGATTTCTGTTTTTGAGCAGGCACTTCTGCAGGTTGTGTGTTTTTCATTGTAACAGTGTCTGTGTCAACATATGTAGTCAAATATGAAACTTCAAAGCAATGTCCTGATTTTCTAACACTGTGATGGCTGCTGATTCTGCCTGGGATTCTTTATCATCCTGCATTTTGACAAGGCACCACTGGAAATGATCCTACCCAGTGGAACTCCACATACCTCTTCCATTCAAAGCTTGGCTCCTTGCAACACATCTTTGAAAGAAAGAGCAGTAGAAGAAAATGGGCGTGTTCACCATTTAAACCTTAAATGAAATACCTAAAAAGCAAGCAGGAAATGTTATCACAGGGACCATACCAGAGTTATCAAACAAAACCCTGAAGTAAGAAAGTAAACATTTCTCCCTAATTCATTCTCATTAATCCATAGCCTTGGTGTAGCAGGATTTTGGGTGACCCCAAGAGTTCAGACTGATACTGCCAGTGAGGGCCAATCCTCTCTGCACCAGCCCACAGTGTGCTGAGCATTCCAGCCACTTGCCTATCCAAATCTAATGACTTACTACCCAAAGCAGTGGAGTTGCCTAAAATATCAGATAATTTATTTTATGTGACAGATTTCACTGAATTATTAACAAAATATAAAGTCAATAGATATCAATTCTCAAACCACTGTCTTGCAATGGCCACATCCCTTTCACCTACACAGCCACTACCAATGGACAAAAATGCTCAAAGTAAAAATAATGCTGTCTTTCACTTACATCTGTATATATGCAGAACTAACATATATATATAGTTATATAGTTATATAGTTATATAGTTATATAGTTATGAACCTTAAGAAAATAATAGGCAACAACACCTACAAAAATGCTCTTTTTTTTTTTGATGAAAGGATGACAAACTGACATTTGGTTGAGTGGATCACTCGTTGCAGACCTTTAGCTAGGTCCATCCTGCTCAGGAACTGGTTTGTGGGAATCAGGCCTTAAGCCTACCTAGTCTTTTTCTTATGCCATAAACAAAAACAGGCTTTTGGTGGAAGCCAGAGATCGAGGCAGCACATAATGTCATTGCACATTAGGATGATGTGAAAGAGCAACCAGGGGCTTTCTCGTGTGACACAGGAGGTGGTGCTTATTCTTGGGGCTCCAGGAAGTTAGGAATCACATGTATGTTTTTTGACAGTGTGAGCCACACAAGTCAGAAGGCACATCAGCATGAGCTGCTCAGGCCTACACAAGATCTGCAGTAACTGGGGGTCAAGGCATGATATTACTACAGCACCTCAAAGCACTGGAGTTTGTGTGGTATAGCCCATGCTCAGGAGTACTCTTGGCTTGCAGCTTCTATACTTGGCACTTTGGATCACTTTGTGAGCCCTGCCACCTGCCCTGCAGCTGAGCCAAGAGGTTCCTGCATCCAGCACCCAGAGCTCTCACAGTAACAGAACAAGACCATCTGTGCAAAGGAATCACAGGGGTCTGTAACCTCCATGGAGGGGCATGATGGGCAGCTTTGACCAGCAACCTCAGAAGCCAGCTAAGATAAGCAGCTTTGACAGCAACCAAAACTGCATAAAACCCCTGCCTAGAAGGTCTCACACAACAACTACTTTGCCTCCATCCTACAAGGCGCAGTCCATGCCATCCATGGCAGTGGAGACCCCATCACACACACAACTGCATTTCAGCCTTTAAATGGGACTTCATGCTGAGACTCCCTCCAGCTGGAACAAACTAAAGCTGTCAAAACCGAACTTCAGACACTTCACTTTAGTCAGACATAGGACATCCTGGCCAATGCCCCCTGCCAGCATGACAGAAGGGCACTGGGCAGGTCTGCTCCGTGGTTACTTTCACAGATAGCTGCACTCTTTGCCTGGTCTTGTTGCTGAGACCTTCAAATTTATTTCACGTAGCCAGCACTCATCTATTTTCCATAGCATTTTGAAACTGCCTGGCATCAAAATTCTTACTATTTATAGTTTTATGTGCAACTTAATATTTACTTCAACCTCCAACAGAGGTGCTTATTGTAAATGTCAGCGGATTACTTACTATGGCAAATTAATTAGTTATGTCATGATTCTCTTTTTAGGGAGGAGAGACTGTTAATACTTGTTGGATTACTTGAGTATTATGAACCTTTGAAGTTCTTCAGCATTTTTGGCTATTTAGTTCAGGACCATACAACTTTAAAGCAACCAGTGCAAATAATATCCCAGAGCTCAGGCATAAAGAGAATTATTTTGTTTAACTCAGGTATTAACAGTACTTTGTCTCAAATGAACATGTCAGTTATGCTAAATTACAATGAAATTCCAGTTGAAGCATATAAGATGGGAACATTTCATTAATTTATTCTGATAAGTGTTATTATGGTGACTATCTGCTGTGTTAATAATGACAGGATGACTGAAATAAAGTATCACCAGCTGTTACTAACCAACTAAAAAGCAATTTTTTCCCTTTGTGCCCTAAAATACATTTTAAGAAGAGAAGGATGAATACTGAAGGATAGAAATTCACATTGGTTTGTACTTTAACTCCCTTTGATGATTTTGGAGTGTAGTTACTTTTATTTGCACAAGACAAATGCTCATGCAAACTAATGATTGCCGGGAAACGCATGATTTGATATAAAAGGGTGCAATTCCCTGTGAAATGTAAGAGGTTATCTGCTCACAGGTAGCACCACAATTAAAAGAAACATTAAACACTAGCAACAAAACCAACCTTCTTGCTATGCTGGTACATGCAGAATGGAGTCTCAGGTGCTGAGTTTTTAATATGACAATGCAGAGACCTTACTGACAATTCTGTCATTATTGGAGGCCCCACTAAACACCAGGCCAGCCGAGCAGTAGTAGAGGCAAGTTCTCTGGGATGTGATGAGAATGGGACTGAGTTATTACTTTTATTTTGTACAGCATATGCTACACTTGTAGAGCTGAAAAGTAAATAATATTTACTTCTTTGTTGTCATCATTTAGCATCTATTTGAAGAGCCAGGTTTTTTCTTTCCAGTGTAATTTTACTTTATCCCTTTTCAGTTGGCAAACAAAGAATTCATATTTTTGTTAGGAGACTTTGTCAGTCCATTCTGCCTTTAAAAATGCCTCAAGATCAACAAGGATGGGAAGCTGTCAGGAAACAGAACCAAAACCTCTTCTGCAAAGTGAGGCTGAGCTGGAGAAAACACATCTGAAGAAGCTCTCCCCAGTGGCCATGGTTGGGGCTGGTCTAGGGACCAGACCAGAAGAGCACGCAAGCAGGAAATTGGGGAAACAGATGGAGCCATGAGACAGTGAGAGGGGAGGGTGTAAAGCTGGTGAGCTCAGCAAACAGGCACCATTGTTTCCAAACCCAAGAAGATCCTCTACCGGAAAGATTACAGATTGAAATTAGTATCCGAGCTCTTTGGTGTCCTGAAATCACTGCACTCAGGGGTCCCATTGAGGGCTCTGGAAGCACAACTTGCCTTCCTAGAAATAATGGAGCTGGCAGGATATTTTAGCCATTAGATTTATCTGTCTGAAAAAATGTACTTAGCATACCCAAAACACCCTGTAGAAGTTTCCAGCTGAGGGCAGAGATGTGTCCCTGGCAGTGCCCCCATCTGCGGCTTCCCAGGTTCCCCCACGAAGGTGCTGTACAGTGAGCATCCAGCTCAGAAACAGACTCTAGTCCCATTTCAGGACCTGTTTGATTTGAATTCAATTTTTCTTCAGACTTAGTAGGAACTTGAAGAATATCTTGCACCTGAGGCCCCACAAGATGACAGAATATCCATAGCAGAGTTGTAAGTTCACTGATTGTACGTTTGGACTGTTGGTTCTGCTTGTTCAGGGTCATCATTGCTCAGAGTTGTATCAGCATCAACACAGCTATAGTAGGAAGGAAAAAACAATTGTCACTGTGTGGTTATGTTCTGGTTTGCATATAGTCAGCACAATAGCTACCTAATTCTGGGAATAATTAGTACATTTAAATCACTATTTCAATTATCAATACTTCATTGATACTCTTTGTTAACTTCAGGGCATCCTGAGGGTCAGATACAGTGAAGCACTCTTCAGGAAAACAAACAAACAACAGGCAGCTCTGTTAAGCCAATTTTTCATCCAAAGTCTATTAAGGACTTCAGAGAAGTTGCATCCCCATAACAGAGGTGAGAAACTGGATCATCACCTGATTTGGTTGACGTGAATGGACACTGTCTCTTCTTCTCAGAGCAAGTCTGCATCTAGCTGTGAAAACTGAATCCTAAGAGATCTGCAAAGGCCTGCTTGCAAATTAACAATAAAAGCTCTAAAGTCTGTAGCAATACTGTAAGTATTTGGACTAAGTTTATCATGCCAAAAAAATTGCAAAGTTTATCATTCTAAGACCAAATTATATATTCTACATTCTGGATTTCTAAATACTCTCTGAACAGATTTGAGTAGTCTTGCCAATGACTACAGAAGTGTATTCTCTGGTTTCTCTGCTTTATATGGTTCTGACATATCAGCATAATTTAAAATGAGATATGCATGAACTATGTCACATATATATATATATGTGTGTGTGTGTGTGTGTGTGTGTATGTGTGTGTATATATGTGTGCGTATATATATATATATTCAGCAGGAAAGAAACATGTAACTCAGCTCACACTGCTAAAAGGAGAGAGAAAGGATATCAGTCTGTTTAAAATATAATATTTAGCAGATTATGCCATGAAAGCAAAAATTTCAAAGAACCATTCTGCAATGGCAATATAAATTTTCAGTTCTTCAAGACTTATAAAATCATTCCTCTTGATTGTATTACTAGTAATTGACATCCTAAGACCAGAGGAATGTGAAACCCCTTATTATTTTGACAATTTCATCAAACATGTATTTATATTTAAGTTAATATCTATTTGATCTCCTCCGAAATGACAGCTGACCAATCTGATCATCATTTAGAAAGCTCTTCAATATCTGCTTAAGAACTATAACCTCTCTACTCATTAATTATTTTAGAAGACATATGTATTGGCCTGAAGTAAATAACAGAACTACTATATGAATAAAATAGCAAATTTTTATTCTAGCCACAGACATGGCTGGGTCCTAGGTGAACTCTCCCTGATTATCTGATTCATCCATGGCAGATGGTATTGTCGCAAAGAATTACAAGTTTTGTAGTTTGAACTCTCCTGCAAATCAGTCTAGGATGGAATGGAATTAGACTTTCAGCCAGCACAGGTGCCTTTACCCTCAGCTCCCCCTTACAAACATGGAGATCTGTGCCAGGAGTCCAGGACAGGCTCAGCTGAAAGCTACTGTCTCTTAGCTGATCAAAGTGATGCCATCACACAGAAAACCAGTTCACCAAGGATCTCAAGTAGTAAGCTCAGAAGGTTCATGCCCAAGTCTCGCAGCTACACTGCACCAGCAACACCCACACTGCTTCCAGTGCATCTGCTCAGCCAAACCTCCCCAGGGACACAAATTCCCCTCTTCAGGCAGCCTGTTCAGAAAGTCTTATGTGGAAAAAAAACCTGTTCATAGTGTCTAAATGCATGAATATTTGCACATTTCAGATGAGATTACTTTAAATTCACTGGAATGAGCACTCAAGCAGAGTGAGTTTCAGAATTTCATGACCAGTCCAAGATGAAAGATGGTTTAAATACATCCTTGTAAGCAGGCCTGTGGGTTAAAAAAGCCCTTTCCCATGATGATGCTTTTTAGCAGATCCCATAATATAGTGAGAAGAATGTTCTTGTCAAAAGTGCACTTCTGTTACCTCTTGTATACCTTGTAACAGAGCCTCAGATAAAGAAATTTTGCAAACTTTTGATCAAGATTTATTCTGGGCTTCTGATTTAATAAATTTATTGTCCCCTAAGAAGTTCAACTTCTGAACATTTTCTTTATATACTTCTCCAGTTATTCTATATAATGCAAAAAGAGAGCTACTTAATGAAATATTTCAGAACTTCATGTCTTATTCTGAATGAAAATACTGCATAGGAAGGGGAACAGATACTGAATATAAAAAATCTCAGTCCCTCCTAGCTGAAGTCTGGCAGTTGTCATCTATATGGATCTCATGACGCTACTCCCAAAAATAGAGAGTAAACATGTTACGCCAAAATTTTTCTGTAGGTACCATTAGTGTTATTCTTGCAGCAGTTTTGACTTAATGCAATATTTGGTACTTTCTGACAGAGATTGTTATGTAGGATGCTCTGAGCTTTCCATCTGTTGATGCATTTCTTTCTGGAAGTGGGTGTATTTAAGTGATAAGTGTAAGGTATAGACAAACATAGGCAGAAATCTGAATAAAACAGTCTCACTGCCCAGTGGGAATTCTTTATGTACACCCAAATCATGGCAAGTTCTTCCCACAAGATATGGCACATTGTTACTGTTACGGTTTAACTCCAGCCAGCAGCTAAGCCACACACAGCCGCTTGTTCACACCCCCACCAGCAGGATCAGGGAGAGAGTCAGAAGAATAAAAGTAGAAAAAAAATTGTGGGTTGAGATAAAGACCGTTTAATAGGTAAAACAAAAGCCATGGGCATAATCAAAGTGAAACAAGGAATTAATTCACTTCTTCCCCTCATCAGCCAGGTGTTCAACAATCTCCAGGAAAGCAAGTCTCCACCATGCATAATGGTGACTTGGAAAGACAAATACCATCACTCCCAACATCTGCTCTTCCTTCTTCCCCTGTCTCTGTATGCTGAGCATGATGCCACATGATATGGGATATCCCTTTGCTCACCTGGGGTCAGCTGTCCCAGCTGTGTCCCCTCCCAACTTCTTGGGCACACATAGCCTGCTCGCTGCTGTGGTGGTGTGAGAACCAGAAAAAGCCTCAACACTGTGTAAGCACTGGACAGCAATAAGGAAATCATTTCTGAGTTATCATCTCACCACAGTTTTCAAAACACAGCCCCCTACCAGCTACTGAGAAGAAAATTAACTCTACCTCAGCCAAACCCAGCATGGTCTCTTTGTATCTGCCCTAGAATAAAATGAGCACTCATTGTTCAGCAGCACACCTGGGGGCACAAGCCAAACCTCCACAAGGAATCAGAATCTCGGCATTGCTGGGCTGGTGCTTTCATACTCAAAATACCACCAGAGAAATGAAGTTGACATCAGTATTGCTAACCAGCATCAGCAAACTGTCCTCTTTGGTGGGCTTGTGGTGAGTATTTATACTGAATGTTTTTGTAGGCCTTTCTTTGGTAGAAAAATTTATTTAGTAAGGCACAGTACATCCTCTCAAAACTATTTTTGCTAGTCTCCTTCACAAATAAAACTAGAAATTTACCTCTATTTATATCTAGAATAAAAGTTCTACCAAAGTCACATCTACTGGATGGGCATCCCAGAGAAATCGCACACACCCCTGGGCATGTGAGTGTGAACACAGCCATTAAACAGCCCATTTTACCATAGCCCTTCCCACAGTGGCTTTGAAAGTTGTATTCCTGAGCCAGATTAGCAGTCTGAGTGGGACAGCACATAAGCAGGCTACCTCTTTGT
Source organism: Sakesphorus luctuosus (assembly GCA_013396695.1). NCBI lineage: Eukaryota > Metazoa > Chordata > Aves > Passeriformes > Thamnophilidae > Sakesphorus > Sakesphorus luctuosus. Next base: position 356,178 of record VWZD01003683.1, read on the forward strand.
GGCCCTGCGAGCAGACCTGCAGGTCTCTTCAGTGCTCTGGGACGTTATCATTGGCTCATATGTGGGGTCTGGCAGGATCATATAATGCAGTTTTCATCTCTTTCTTGAAATAACCCAAAGGTAATGCCCACCAAACAAAAAGGAATAGAGAATAAATGTTGTTTGGGACAGTAAATCAATGTCAGATTGATTTCCTAGAGCACACTGCCAGTTTGCTACAGAATGCTACGTTACTGCCTTTCTGGAAGCTCGCAGGAACAGTTCAACAGAAATGGGAGGTTTTTCTCAAACTAATTCCAAAAAGCACAGTTTCCCAGAGACAGCGCAATGTGTTCATCTGTGAATCCCAAAAACTAGAGAAGCATGGGACCAGCTTTATTTTAGGCTTGGGAAGAAGTATGAGAATTTGGGAAAAGCAGTACCTAACCTCTCCAGGGCTCGTCAGCTGCCTGGGACACCACAGCCCGAGCAGTTCAGACCAAGTGAGGTGTCTGTTGTGCCTCCATAGACAAAAAGGAGAAGAGAGAGCATTCTCCATCAGACATCTCATTCAAAGAATTCAAAACACCTTTCTCTGAATGCAGTAAAACACTCTCTGGATGCATCTCTACCATTAGTTTGTACTTAAATGCAGTTAATCTCTCTGGAAATGTCCATCTACAGTGAAATACAAGCCACGGCTTTCTTCTGACTACAGACCTTGGAAAAAACCCCAGCATTTAGGATTACAGAATTGTAGAATATGCTGAGTTGGAAGGGACACATCAGGATCTTCAAGTCCTGCACATGACACCCCAAGAATCACACCATGTGCCTGAGATCATTGTCCAAATGCTTCTTGAATTCAGACAAGCCTAGTGCTCTTACCACTTCCCTGGGGAGCCTGTTCCAGTGCCCAGCCACTCTCCAGGTAAAAAACTTTTTCCTGATACTCAACCTAAACCTCTCTCCCAACTCAGCTTCATGGCATTTCCTGAAGTCCTGTCGCTGGTCACAAGAGTGAAGAGATTGGTACTTGAGCATACAAATCCTCATCCTTGATTACTACTGTAAACACAATTTTCTGAAGTTAAATAGGAACTGTTAGGAGAAGTTTGAAGGAGAATGGCTAGGCAGCATGGTGGGGTCATGGCCACTAGTGGAGCAGTCAGCACCATGTCTTTGGGAGCTCGTACCCTGAGCCTTGCTTGGAGATGACTGGTGAAGTCCAGCTCTCAAACCACACATCAACCTTACAGGCACAGTCCTGAGGGTAGGGCTTTGGCCTCCTGCCTTGTTTATACACTACCTGTATGTCAGCCATCCAGTTGTCAGCTCACATTTTCCTATTCCAAGTCTTGGGATATTTCATGTTCACAGCTATTTTATTCCTGTCTGCTAGGACCATGCACCAGAGAGTGAGACTTAACTCTTGAAGCCACTGAATTGCATTAAAAAGCAAACAAAAACAAAGCAACAACAACAAACCCCCTCAGATGTTGGTCTCTTGTGGTTACAAAGAAAAGACAGGAAACATGGCATTTTGAATCTCAAAAATCCAGGAAGAAAAAAAAATTAGTCTATTTCAAAATGCCATTATTTTAATATTCTGATTCATGCATTTTGAATGTCCATGGCTGGTAGTTCTATAATATAAACACAAACTTTTAGCTCACAGGCTGTACATCTGAAAGGAAACCAATTTAATCAGCTTAAAGAACACTTAGGATGTTTCTTTAAAAAATGTGGAAACAGTGCCTCAGTTCACATTGTGCTGTCAGACTAATTATAACATAAACAACAAGGAGGACACTCTGAATTCAGCTTTTTCTTCTTTATGCATTATGTTCATGTCTTATAACTTCTTACCCATACTTAAAATGCCAATACTGTATTTATCTTAATCCCACTGGCTTACTGCCTTTAAGGCTGAAATAGAACTCCCACATACGTCAGTAAGACCAGCAGAAACCAAAGTTGTTTCACAACTGGGCTCAACTGCTTAAACTCCCCCTTTTCCTTTTTTCTCCCTTTAAAGAGGGCTGCAGTCATTATTGAGAAAGATTATGATCCACTTCAAACACAGATTGCCCTACTCTTTTTTGTAAAGAGACACATTTTTTTTCTGTATTACAATTTCCTCAAAGCGTTGAAATGAATTTGTATTTATTCTAGAGATTTCAGAGTCAGTGTGTTTAAAACTCAGGTTTCTAACAACATTTCGAAGGACTTTACTCTGGTTTTTTCCTTTCAGAGCTCCTGAACTTCAAAATACACAAATTTCCTAAACTTTATTTGCCTCCCCAGCACTATAAAACAGAGTTCTGAAACTTAATAATAAAAATAATGAAAACAAGCCTGTCTCATGACTCTTGCTTCCAAGACCCCTGATGATCTGTGTATTTTTTGCATCACCACTGAGTCCTGAGCTGACACTTTGTAAGATCACAGCAGCTCTTCCTAGCAGATTATGCAAGTTTGACACATGGGTGTAGCTGAACTTCCTTTTCCCTGTGTGCATATTTTGCCCTTACAAACACTGAATATCAGCGGCCTTTTGTGACTTGCTACTGTGAGATCTCACTGTGGCTCTTCATAATCAATTCTTTTGGAATATTCTGGATAGTTTTGTATCTTTTGCAATCATTATCATTAACTCTCCATTTTCTCATACATATAGGAATATACTGAGATCTTAATGATGTTCCACCAGCTAGTTGACTTCACTGTATGAACTGGTCATGTATATGACACCTTCATCCAAAATATTTTTATTTTGGTTTTAATTAATTGAAAAGAGAGTAACAAGTTTTTACAAGTTAACTGCTAAAGTTGTGGTGCTCTCTTTGGTCTATTTCCCAAATCCATGGTAACTGCCAACCTGATCCCATCCATGACTGTGGTAGCACTGCTGGGGTAACAGATTTAAGGTGAGGAAAAAGCTATTGCACAGCAACAATTGCAGCCAGAGAAGAAAGGAGTGAGGAAAGGTGAGAGAAACAACTCTGCAGACACCAAGGTCAGTGCAGAAGGAGGGGCAGGAGGTGCTCCAGGTGCCAGAGCTGAGGTTCCCCTGCAGCCCGTGGTGAAGGCCATGGTGAGGCAGCTGTGCCCCTGCAGCCCGTGGAGGTACATGGTGGAGCAGAAGCCCACCTGCAGCTCATGAAGGGACCACACACTGGAGCAGGTGGATGCCTAAAGGAGGCTGTGACTCTGTGGGAACCCCATGCTGGAGCAGCACCTCCTGGCAGCACCTGTGGCTGCATGAAGAGAGGAGTCCACTCTGAAACAGGTTTGCTGGCAGGACTTGTGACCATGTGGGAAGGATTCACGCTGGAAAAATTGGTGGAGGACTGTATTCCATGGTAGGAACCCCACAGAGAGCAGAGAAAGAGTGTGAGGAGTCCTTCCCTGAGGAGGAAGGAGTGGCACAGACAATGTGCCATGAACTGTCACTGTAACCTGCCTTCCCCATTCCCCTACCACACTGAGGGTAAGAGGTAGAGATTTCATAAGTAAAGTTAAGCCTGTGAAGGGAGGGGTGAGGGGAAGGTGTTTTAAGACTTGGATTTATATCTCAGTATTCTACTCTGATTTAACTGGTAAGAAATTAAACTAATTTCCCCAAGTCAAGTGTTTGCCCATGACAGTAATTGGTGAGTGATCTCTCCCTGTCCTTTTCTCAATCCATGAGAAAAAGACTTGACATTTTCATTATATTTTTTTCTCTCCCCATCCATCTGAGAAGGGGTCCTAGGACAGCTTTGGTGAGCACCTGGCAACTGGTGAAGTTTTGAAACTGAGAAGAATTTAAGAACAGGAATCCTGGTTGTGCTGTAAATTTCAAGATTTTTCCTGTTCACAAAAAAACCCGTTTTCTGCTCTGTCTCATTTATGTGCACAAACTTGCAAATGCTTCTGTTTGGATATTACCACCAGAAGAGAGTATTCCCAGAGAGACGTGAGACAGCTCTTCCTGTATTTTTGGCAAGATTTAAAGAGAAAAATATTGGAATTTCCTTTACCATGGGGCTCTTAACATTAACAAGCCCAAGAACTCACTGAGTATAGCTGTGTTTTTTAACTTGCTGTCCACAGAGAGCTCAAAAACTGCTGCCAAAGGGTCTGAAAGGATTATTTTCAGTAGTGTTTACTCTATGGAGTCTGACTCAACACTGGGAAATATCAAAGGGATATAAATACTATAGACCTATTTAGGGGCCCTTGTATACAGTATAAATGAGAAGACAAGTAGAATAAAGAACTAGGATTTCTACTCACCCTTAGAAATAACTAGAGGTAGCACTAAGCAGGCAAGTCTATGTAGATAGGAGAAACCTGTAGACTGGAAGACAAGTTCTCGTTTTGCTTAAAACTCACCTCTGGTGTTGCACTGCTTGAACTGTCAGAAGCAGCACCAGGATGAGATAAACCCTTGTGAGGGATAGTGTTTTGTGGTAACTTGCAGAAGGGCAGACCTGAGACATCACACTTCCAGTCTCCCTCTCAGTATTTTCCAAATCCCTCATTTCCTGGGTTCTCCCGTGGTCTGCAAGTCTTGTTTTACAAGGCAGCACATAGGAACCCAGGGGGCATCACTCTTGCAGCAACCCTTTGCTGAGCTTCAGCTGCTGCCCGATACCTGTGCTGGACCTGGTCTGTTCACCAGCATCCTGCCTGTCAGCCACAGAGAAAACCAAGCAAATAAGAAAAGTATCTCTAGGAGAGGGGGTATGGAGAGGAGGACTAAGATTTTATTTTTTTTGTTCTAGGGTAAGACAGCTATTCTTTGGAAACTGTTCTTTATAACTCAAGAAAGGTATAAAGTGACATGTAAGATGCAAATGATTTTTAAAGCTACATTATAAGAAAGTACAATTAATTTATGCTATGTCAATTGGAATTGGAGTCTAGTCCTTCTCTTGAGCTGTGAAAGCAAGAAGGCCCAACCCCTAATTACTACATACTGCCCGTGCTGCAAGAAATACCATGTATTTTAAAAAAATTAATTGATAGTTTTATCATTCATGTAACTGTAGACTTCATCCAATCTATGAATCAGTTGTTCAATTAAGTTGTCTCTTGGCTTTCCAAGCTTATCAGTTAAGCAAAAACATGCTTGGCTTCTTCCCCGTTCACAGTGGGGGCTTACACTTATTTTTGTTTCTAATGCCTGGAGATACATGTTACAGGAAGAAGACTATGCTTTGCAGTTCACTTACTCCAGCAGAATTTGATTCCATCATGTGAATCAGAGAACTGGAAATCATTGATGAACTGAGTGTATGAAATTGGCATTCTAATAAACACATTTCTGTGGGTAAAAAATAAGCCAGTGCTCTCTAGTTAGAATATAGGACAGAATGTCTTCCTGAGAATTTAACACCAGAAATTGAGAAAAAAAAAATAGATTTAACCAAAGTTGTGCCGAGTCTTTAGAAGCAAACTGACTTCTCAGTCACTTCTGAACATTACCACTATTTCACAAATTCAACATTGTAATTTAGCAGTTACTAGATGGTGTGGCTGTTGCCCCACTGATCACAGCGGACCAAACACGAGCCTGACCTGCGCCGCATGGGGCAAGTGCACAGCGGAGGAGAAAAGCTGAGACCTGGGGCTGGGAGGCTGTCTTGGTTTGAGGGAAAAAAAAAAACCAAAAATGTTTACCCACAAGCGGGGGAGGGGGCCTCTTCCACAATAATCACGCCACTCTTTATCAACTTTAGAAGAAGGACCTTTAATACAAGAAGGATAACTGTTCTTAACTGNGCGAGGAGCCGTTCCCACAAGCAGGCAGTAGGCAGGCAGCCCGGCAGCCAGGAGTGAGGCACAGTTCTCGGCAGGAGTCCGGGCAGGCAGCAGAAAACCCATAGCCAGGAGCCGTCCCGGCCGGAAGGCAACTGACTCCCCCCGCCTCCCAACCCCCCTTCCCCTCAGCCGTGTGTAGTCCCCAAAAACAAAAGAGACAACCTGCCCCCACCCAAGAAATCAGCAGTTAACGACTCTTTTTGTTAACTCCTAGCATGGGCAGTTAGTGGCAGGGGAGAGAATTTACATAAGAATCCCAAACTACAACAGAGGCCAGAGCAGGTTTGGGCGCCGCTGTGTGCACAAGTCTTACCCTGCCCTACAGCTCTGGCAGGACCAGAGCCTGGCATATGCATTCGCCAGGCCACTAGTTTGACCTCCTCGAAGGCGATGAGTGAGCAGTGAGTCCCCAAAATTTGATGTCCCTTATTTGAATGGGCTGTCACCAGACTGAATGGGTGCACAGAGAACAGCTCAGCAGTAACACCCTTCTTTCCTTCACCCCACACACAACCTCTACCAATTCTCTCAGCAGAGAATGAACCAGCCAGTCATCTTTATGTTAGGATGTTTCCACAAAAAGAGCTAATTGCTGAGGACAAGAAGGAAGAACAGCTGATGTGTATGTGCTGACTAATACCAGCCCAGGATCTGGCTCAGAGCATCTTGTCCTAAGATTTTCTCTCCTTCAGGAATGAAGGAGCTTTTTGTACTCATCACTTCATGGCACAAGGAAAAGTAAGATTATTTAAACCACTGCTGGTGTGCTGCTAGGTGCTGGAGATGCCAATAGCAGGGGGAGCACTCTTCAGAGCAGTAGAGCTTGAAGAAGGTTCTGCTCACCCTACTGTGAGGGTGGCAGAGATTCTTGACTATGTCATGGAATTTCTTCTCTGTCATGTGTTGAAGGAGCAGTGGGCAGGGACCATGACCTGGCAATTAAGTACAGTATCACATATGAGGGCAGCTGTATTGACAGTTTACAAACAATTGAAGGGAGATGTTACACAATTCCAAAAGGGTACAACAGAAGCCAGTGACTTATATAGAACAAACAAAGGACTGCCCAGTTTCTGTCCTCCCTCTGCATTCATAGATCATACTCCATGCAAATTAGAAACAGAGAACAAAGAATCCATTCAATATCAAGTTTTGTGCATCAAAGTGACTCTATTTTAAGTTTTTCCCAAATATCAAAAGATGCCCATATGGCACAAAAACAACCTAAAAATGGTACAGAAAAATGAGAATCATATTCACTGCAGTAAAATAATGGTAGCACTTCAGAAACTAACAGATGTCTATGGCTCAGTATTTTGAATTTTTTTACTCTGTCACAGTGACATTTACAGTATGGTAACAACAATTCTATGATTTGATCAACTGGAATTACTTTTATGTTTAGCATTTTTAATGTATTTGATCTTACCAAAAATATTTTTGATACATATCTGCTAAGCACTTTACCAAAATACCAAATTATGTATCTTAAGAAAAAAAGAAATCAGTATACGTGATTCAAAAATATGTGGCAAAAATTTTCTTGAAAGAAAATGTAGGAAACCAATGATTCATCACAGAGATGATGGGTCTACCGTGACAGTAGTATCATGGCAGTGTTGCCTGATCTTTGCCTTATCTGAAGCTCTAAATTTTAGGGTCTCTCTCTTTATTTTTTTTTCCCCTGAGACACAAACTTTTCCACTGACACTTTCAGAGACACATTTCTGAATAGCACAGCTTGTCTCTGTCATCATTTACCAAATAAAGATTTAAAGACATTTATATAAAATAAGTATCACTGTTCCTGTGTTTTAAACTAATCAGTTACATTCCTTTCTCTAGCCTAAATCCTTTAATCTACAATATAAGGTCCTGCTTTCAGTGTGGTCACTAATTTAGTAAATTAATTTAAAATAAACCAAAACATTAGCTAGACCTGCCCAGTAATTGTAATTGATGATAAATTTTTCTAAGATGCCTAAATAAGTAATCTTTTTACATACTCAAATCAGGCTGTTCCATCTGTACATTTGTCTCCTAGACCAGCTATCCCCTAATCACATGTTATTATTCCATTATTCTGTCACTTCAGACTTTCCAAATCATCAACTCAGCTTCTCTTGCAGCGATGAAGGCCTGCGGGTCTTGGGATTGCTCACTTCAAACAAAACAACAGAGACTTCTGAACAGCAAAGGTAGTCAGGGAGATGACAAAGGAAGTAAATCATCATTACACACTGAACTTATGTTTTGCTATATCCATACAAATGTGTTTCCAAAAGCACCTCCCTCTTTCACCAATTTTTCCAACACTCATGAGAAAACTTTTTAAAAACTAGACTATTTTTTAAGGGATTGCAGATATGAAAAGATGCTGTTTTGATTTATTGGAGGGTTGATATTGGTTTTATATAACATTTTCCAAGCAGCCACTGTTTTGACTGCAGATTTAATTTACATTGGCTTCTTATTTGCATTTAAGTAAATGCATTTGGATGTCTAAATTCAAACTTCTCAATTTAAGCACTATTTCAGCATGGCCTGAACTTCCAGACTAGTTTATGCACAAGTGCTTGTGTTATTGAACAGAAATAGCAGTAGCAAATGCATAACCAGCAGCAAAACAAGTCCCCTGGCACAGCAGTGGCACAAGGACCCAGGGTCTCATCTCTCCCCCATCTCCAATGCTCCTTTGCATAGGATGTTCCCAGTTGCTGCCCAGCCCTGCTCAGTGTCAGATTCCCCAGCTGTGGCCAGGACATTGTATTTTCCACCTAGCCACTATGTCTGACATGGCAATAACCTCCTGCACCCACTTATCTTTCCCCATCCAGCTGCTTCCTGCATGATGGGAAAAAGTGTTTGAATTATGATTCTCCTTTTCACACAAGGACTTAATGTCACTTATGCTGAGATTTTAGTTGGAGGTGGGTTTTCTGTCAGTGCTCCATAAAAATTTTTTCTTGCATGTTTATTGCCAGTTTATTATAGAAATGCAACAGAAATATTTCAGTACCCTAAAGTTTCCCCATTCTGCTGAAAACCCATACTGTGTAACATCTTTATATTAACTGATCTTATTCATAATTATGCCTGCAAATCTTCGTTAAAAGGACAATAAAGCATTCTCTGCCCCTTCTTCCTCTCCTTCCTTAACCTCACACATCCTCTTTTTTCTCTGAATTGTGCTAGCAGGCTCACAAAGGGGCAGTTTTGCTTTCCCATCAAAGCATCCTGACACAGAAGGGCACCTGAGGTCACTCAGGCCTTCAAGAAGTGCCGCCGGCTTCCTGGACACTCGCAGCAGGAACAGCATCACCCACAGTGATGTCTGATTATTGTAATCATCCTCTTACCACCATAATTTACAGTTTAAGCTGTGAGCCTGGCCAGGGCTCTGGGCGTGTAAAGCCAGGCTACATTATCACTCATGCCTAAGCCCAGCCAATCCTGCTTCCCACCACCCCCACACCACCACCAGTGAGGAGGTTTCTCATGTGCCAGAGCAAGGATCCCCCTCCTTAGGACAGCACAATCACATCCGACATTTGACAGCCGGAGAGGGAGGAGTGGGCAGCAGAGAAAGCAAATGGGAAGCTCAGTCTTCTCTTCCCAGCTGGGAATCTCAGGATGGCATTCAAAACAAAGCAGGGCAAAGCACACGAACATTGTGGGCAGCACCTGATGAAGAGGTTGTTAATTCAAAAGAAGGTAATACATTTGGTAATGATCTATTTATGCCATTATAGGTTCTTTTTGAGAAACAACATAAAGAGAGGAAAAAAATGCATCAGAAGGGACATCAAAGACCAGTCAGAGTAAAAGCTGGGGAAATAAGGTAGATGGTGATAAATAAACAGCCACCTTAAAAAAAAAGACACATGCACCAAGAGGGAAGTTTCCCTATTTCAGCCCCTTCTAACAGGAAGTGTCACCGAAAATCCCCTAATACAAAAGCTCTTCTGTCTACATATTTATTATTTAACTGCCTTAAATTCAGTAAGAAGAGAGGAAATAAAAAAGGAAAATATTACTTTCAACTCTGATTTATCCCTTCGAAATACACAGGGACATTATCACAGAATTTTTCCACACTCATTAATGCCAGCACACATTTGCTCTTCCAGAAAGTGAATATTAAGAGCTCCTCCTGACCCAGGCTGCTTTCCACAGACTCCCGTGAAACAACAGGAGGTGAAGGGCCCGCGGGCGCTGCCATCCCCTTGCAAGGACTATCAGTTTGCATTAGTCACAACAAACCTCCTCCCATCACCCAGCTTTCACAGCGTCCTTTGCTTGGGAACAGTTGCTGGGCTGAGGCTGCTCTGCTCTTATCTTTTTAGGTTGCCAACAAAGGAAATTACAGGTGACTGACAGGCAGTACCATACTCCCCCCGGTTTGGGGGTTTTTTGTAAGAGACTGTTTGTCCTCTGGAACAGCAGCCATCAAGCTTTAGCCCACAAATCCTAGACACATAGAGGGCAGTTTCTAAATCTGAAAGGCAGGCATAAAAGCTTGATTTTGAGAAGGGGAGGCTTTTTCAAATTTCCTGACCTTGAAAGCTATTTCTTAGGAGTCTGCGGGAAGTACAGCTTATAATGTCATGCCTGATACTTTAAAACTGATATTTTAAAAAATTGTGGCTTTTTTGGTTTGGAGGGCCTTGGGAGGGGGTTGTTTGTTTGTTTGGGGTTTTTTTGTTTGGGATTTTTTGTTGTTTTGCTTTTAAAGAGAAAAGGGGAAAGACTAGTAGAGCAGTGAGGACAAGATCCATACATATTTTCTAAGCAGTACCTTTTCCAAAAGTAAATTTTGCTGCTCATACGTTTAGAAGCCCTCAGATGGACCATTTTGAGAGCTCCCCAGGGCATAGAGCTTCTATAGCTCATTCCTGAGTGCAACACCTTTCCCCACCTTGGTCAGGCCTGTGCTTCCTATTTAGTTTATTTCAAAGCCTGTTAATTCCAAGAACACAGCCTTTCTGCTGGGGTGGATACTGTCACACTGAGAAGGCTGGTCATGGTTTAGCAGATGTTAGTTAATATCCATTCCTGTATATTCTAACTTAGTCCAGACACATTTGGTTTTAATTGTATTTAAATTTAAGATAAGGAAAACTATGCTATTTTATAAATCAGGATTTATTATATCACTGTCCTATCCAGTAAAAATGAACACATATTCCTAACAGGTTTAGGTTAGGTGGTTTCAGAAAAATACAGAGTGACAACAAAGACAAAATGTGAGGTTTGTTTGTGGTGTGATTTTTGGGGGGTTTAACAAATAATAAGATGTGAGGCCCATGTATAGATGGCACAGGAGGGCAAAATCAGATGCAGAGCCTTGGCAGCAACAAATCACCTCTGACATCTGTGCTTAAAGCTCATTGCTGTGCCTGAGTTGTTACTGAGACTTGAAGCAGCAATGGTCAAGCTGTTTTGATTTACGAGATGCTACTATGTGCCCAGTGGTTTGGTTATGGTTTCCAGTCTCACAGATTGAAACATCTCCACAATAGCCTCATTTCCAACAGTTGCCTTTGGCAGATATCTTGGAGAAAGATGACCTATAGACCACAGACTGAGACTGTCTGCAGTAGGCTGTCTCCAGACACAGAGAATGATAGGATGGGCAGCTGAGACATCCATTACGGAATAGCAAAATCACATTGATTCACACATAACGTTGCTAAATCGCTCATTGCTACCATGCAAATAGGCATGTTTCCTGCATTGATTTTAGTGGAAGAATGTGTCAATTCCTATAGCACTAACATTTCTAGATAACTGTGATTTTCCCCAGTAATCATATATATTCCCAAAACTTCTTGTCCAAACAAAGGGACTGCTAGGGCAAGCATGTGTCTGTTGGCCATGTCTCTCCATACAATTAGTGAACCATTACTGTCCATATAACTCATGGTGCAGAAGGATCACATGAAGTGAGATTAATATTATCTATTTTACCCAATTTCCCACCTCTGTCATGTTACACTATGCTTGCCAGATTACCTTTATTTACATTTAAGTGTTGATAAATTAAATTAATCAGAACACTACATTGGCACGTTCCTGAGGAAATATGGGCTGTTTTCATGTGAGTGCTTTAACTAATGGCTTAAATGCCATGCAAACCCTCTACTTTTTGTTCCCTAGACGGGGATTATAAGAACATGGTGTAAGGAAAATCACTGATATGGTCAGACCACAGTGCATGAATTTGTCTGCTTCTTTCTTGTCCTCCTCCTCCTGAAGCCACTCATTTTCTTATCATCTGGACAGGGTGGAAACTCCCATCCCAACAGGTGTCCCTGGACAGTCTGGTCCTGCCCCAGAGCTGTAACTCCTGGTCAATAACAAAAACAATACATTTGTCTTCACAGCACACCAAGAAATATCGCCCTATTTACCTGGTACAAAAATACCTTCTTTTGAATATCTGTAAGCAAGCAAAGCATCTGCCTGCATCTGCCAGAAAACCCTGACATGCTCATCCAGCAGCTCTCTCTTGCAGCAGGAGCCTTGTGCCTCTTGTACTGTGGACGATACCCAGACTCACTTTTGAAACATTTCACCCAAACCTCCACATGCTCTGGGGAGCTGTAGTATCATAACCCTGACAGTATGAAAAACTGTGAGCTTGCACATTGAGAGCTCATCTTACTGACACTTCATCCCCTCTGTAAAACCAAGGGGGATGAATTTGCTGCACTGCTCATGAACACTCTTCCACCCTCTCGCCAAGCTGCAGAGTCATTACCAGCAGTTCTGTTCCAAGAAAACTGGACAAATAGTCAAAACTGGGCTTTTTTTCCCCCTGCCTTGCTCAGACCTATGAATGTGGAAGTCTAAGACATCACTAAATCATATTGCTCAGTTCTTCAGCACGAAAATTTCTCTACCTCTAGCTCACTAGCAATGCTGCAAATTATCTGCTGCTCGTCTTGCAAGTTAGTACAAAACCAATTGCCTGCCTTCCCTGCAAAGCCATTTCTCTAAGGTCCAGGCTTTTCATGTAGCTATCAGGTCCATTTTTAACTCCCGTTAGCCACCTGAAAGATCTGAACTTTAGAGAAATGGCTTTGCATTAAGACACGAGGTACCTAAACAGCTTATTCTCTGAGAGTGAAGATTTTCACTCAACTAAACAGGACAAACTGCAACAAAGCCAAGGTCATGGGTTCAATCCCCTGTGTGGGCCATTGACTTAAGAGTTGGACTTGATGATCCTTGTGGATCCCTTCCAACTCGGAATAGTCTGTGGTTCTGTGATGGAGACATAATTTGATATGTTAATTTTCCACTCAGCTAATATACCCATCTGTGAAAGAGGACTTTGAGAATCTCTTGAGCGCTTTCATCAACTTTTCCTTCAGTGCAGTGTCTGACTCTGAGACCGCCTGTGACAGAACGCCTGCACCCAGCACCCACCTCCCCACAGCACAGCCAGCCCGCAGGGCACATCAAAGCCCATGGGGCACCTGGGGTACAGGGGATCTTCTACTCTGGTTTCTCCACACATCCTCAAAAAGGAGCTAAGGCAGCCTGCTAGCAGCCAGCCCAGCACTGCTGCTCTTTCATTCACAACTCAGCTTGGCAGTTTGACATCTCCTAATCATTCATAATAACTGGATTTTGAAAACCTGTACATGAAAAATAACTATGGCCATGCCACCCTGACACCCAATCCCATCAGATCTCAGAAGCTAAGAAGGGTCAGGCCTGGCTAGTACTTGGATGGGAAACCTCCTGAAAATACCAGGGACTGTAGGTTCTAGTCCTGAGGACTTCACTGTCACCGTCCAAGCTCGCTCGGCCGAGGCAGATGAACCTCCGGGGTTCAAGGGTGGGGCCAGTTCTGTGCACACTGTGCCTCACCTAAAAAATCCACTACGCAGGCTGGAAGGGCACACCCACGTGGGGAGAGCCCTTCCCAAATCTTCATTCCTGAAGCCTAGCCATGATGATGATGATGATGATGATGATGATGACATGCAAAATACCAAAAGATTGTGAAGTTGTTTTCCACTGATTCTGCTTTCAACTGGCCGTATTAAATGTAACCTTATGGAGAAGGAGACCCAAGTAATCAAGGTCTACACAGTGACCACTTTTCTCATAAATCTTGTGACTCCCAGGTGAGTCTGTGAACATGTCAGTGTGGGAGGTGTGAACAGGTTTAGATGTCAGTCCTGGGGCAACAAATGGCCTGCTCAGCTAGAAAGGGTGTCCCAGAAAAGCCAGTGCTTATTTTAGAAAGGAAAATTAGTATTACATACAATTAAAGGACTACAAGAGGAAGCACCACAGAGAGTCATATCAAGTAGCAAAAAATCTCATTTAAGCATGCCAACCTCTGTAGATAAACCCATTTTGTTAGGGCTGGACTGTGGCTTTTGCTATCCCATTGCAGTTCCCACTCAACAAGCCCTGCCCTTGAGATACCCTATCCCCAAATCAATAATCACTCGCACCAGCTTGCTCTGGTTTCTCCCAAGCTGCTTTGCAGGAATCCATTGCTGATGCAGCAGCACATATTGCTGCCTCTATTACTTTCTCTGACCACATAAATCTGCATTGCTTTAATTACCTTCATCTGTGATCTGATATTAAGGGAGGCACAGGAGGCCACCAAATTCCCTGGGCTCAGCTGCACTAAAGGGAGCAGGACATTCACTCTCTTCAGGTATTAAGCCTCTCACACATCTGATGAAGTTACAGACAAAATGAAAGAGGGAGTTTGCTTTCCAGGAAGGCTTTTAAAAGCTCTCCTTTCTCTGCTGTGCGTGAAAATATCTTTTTCCTTTTTCTTTTCCCATCAGAGGTAAATATCCCATCTCCTTTGAGTCACTTTTTGCTACTGCACTGTCTGCCCACTTCTAGTTTATACTACTGATATTCCTCAAACAAATAGCATGCCAAGGCTTTCCTAATTCACTTGTAACTGAATTTAAGCCCTTATTCTTCTATACACTTTGAAAATATTTTTCAAGCAAAAATCTAACACTATACACCTTGATTCTATGATGCAACAATTTGATAAATATAATTCTTAACATTCTTATTTTTTCCCCAGGATCTAGACAATAATTTATGAGGCTATTTTTAGACTTTATAAAGTGGGATTTTTTTCTTTTGGATGTTTCCCTGCATGGTCAGATCACTATAGGTTTTATCCTTATAGAAATAACATCTCCACTTTCTTTTCCAGTGAGTAGAGCTATTTTCATATATTTACAATTTTGTATTTATACAAATATTTGTTCATATTCATATGTTCATTTTATACTCAGCTTCAATTCTTCGTTAACTTGAGATCAAAAAGGAGAAGCTTTCTATGCCTTGTCTGTGTTATGAAGGCTAAGAACAATCTCTTCCTAAATTATTATATTATATATTTTCTCCATCTCTCTAGAAATTTTGAGAGATTTCAAAGTTTTCTTTACTCAATTATACTTTTTTGTGTGCTTTAAAAGATTCTTTATTATTGGAATTTTAGGAATTGTAAGACTAACTCTGAGGTAGTGAAAAGAATTGCTAACTTAACTACCAATTTCAATTGCTTCCAATATGCAGAATCAAATTTAACGCTTGTTAATTAAAGAACAATTTTTGAAGTTCAAAGATACAGTGGTAATATGTTTTCTTGTTCTGCAGATATATTGCTTTCTTTATACAGCTAAAATTCATCTATAAAACATATTGCTGGAAAGATTTTAATATTGCCTCTGTCTTTTCTATTGGATTTATTGCAGTTCATCCACTGCAAGGTGGACATGTACCCAGAAACTAATATTTTAAGTTACCTGCAGGCCAATTACTTTGAGGACTTACATTCTCAGAGTCTTAGGTCAAATTCTGCTTTACCATTGGATTTACTTCTCTAGTTGAGCTGTGTGGCAGGTTTAATAATGCTACTAATAAGGGATTAAGGGTCTAAGGATTAAAGACACTGAGTGTGTTTAAAAGAAACAAACACATCCAAATCACTAAGAAATAAGAAAAATACAATAATTTCAAAGACCAGAAAAGCTGATTTATTTCTCTGGAGTTGGAGGCAATCGCTGACTCCATATGGTATCAAAAGTTCTGAGACTTTTCAATACTGGCTAAAAATACACCATGCAAATGCTCATTTGTACAATACTGATGCAAGGACAGATGGCAGTTGCAGTCCCAGTGCTACCCTTCCCTCCACAGGGTCTAGGAAAGGCTTACATTTCATTCCTGAGGCTTGCTTGGATTTCATGCTGAAGGGTAAGACATGATATGCAGATGAGGAAAAGAGTTCTGTTGAAAAACACCCATATCAGGAAAATCCCCCCCACCTAGCCTGGCAGGGGGCACAGAGACCTCTCAGGGCTCTACCCAGGAAGGTGAGGGCTGAAGCCCAAGCATCTTACATGAGCACACCACAGGACTTGCTACCCACCCACAAAATCTCTCCATCTGCCCCCAGGAAGAGCCCACAGCTGAGGCACAGGGAGAGGACCTGTGATTGCAGAGCTGCTTATTTTTGCCTTCAAGCCTGGGCACGGGCACCCTCCAAGCTTTACTCACCTGGATATCAAGCCAAACAAGTGGTCTCATGATTCCTTCACTTCTGTGGGTATGATTCCTTCTGACCTGACCAAGCTCTCATTCTTTGGTTGTGTTATATGAACCTGGGATTTTTTTGGATTGACATTTCAAAATCTACCACCACATATTCCTGTATAAAATGAACTCCTGTCAAAAGTGTCTGTATATGATAGTTAACCACAACTAAAGGCTTTTTTTTTTCTTTTCTTGTTTGCTCAACATGGTACTAGAAGGGATCTGTTCAGTACCAGGATATCACAAACAATCACATCACATAATCCCTTTCATTAGCTGAGGAACACCCTGCTAGCATTCGTATTCCAGCCCTTAAACTCTTTGGAAGACTATTATAGAACCCCATTTCTCCAACATATAGGAGTGTGGGGAAAATACTAAAAAATAAAGTTCAGCAAGGAACAGTGCTGGCATTGGTTATAGTTCATCAGAAAAAAACTGTCTGCACACCTTAGGAGCAGCAACATTGAGGGAGCTTGGTGTGCTGCCCTGAGACGGACAAAGAACAAAGGATGGAGTGGTGCAGAGGTTTTGCAGTCATGCTTTGTTTAAAACAATGCAGCCAACAGGAACTAAACCAAAGGAATTACCCAAACAGTGACTGAAAGCTGAACTTTGCTTCATTAACTCAAAAATATGTATTACTTTTCACACCCTGGCATATGCTAATGAAGAAAAACTGGTACATGGTTTATATGTGTGATTGAAGTCACTCAAATTCCACCTAAACGTAAAATAACACCAACTGTAACTTTACATTTTCCCCTCACTCAAAGAAAACAATATAAGTATTGCTTAAGTAGGGAGAGAGGTCAGAGGAGATTCCACTTTTGCAGCCTGGGATGGTCAGCTGTTGCTGTACCATCTCCTCCCCCATTACAACATCCATCGGGTAAGCTCAAACATTCAGCTATACCAAATACTTCCTTGGGAAATTCAGAAAGCAACCTTGTGTTGGTGATCATACTTTTAGCACTATATAGTCATGTCTCAATTTCATGTATTTGCCACTGGATTCATTACTTATATTTCATATATGACGTGTTTCTGAAGACAGTGTATTTATCACCTGCATTTCTGTCACTCAATAAATTGCACTATTTTGCACCTGGCCATAAGACTTATTGAACAAAACCAAACACAGCATGAGTGTAGCCCTTGTACCAGTAGCAGAAGCAAAAGCATCCACTAGACCCAGGCCTGCATTAGCAAACAAGCCTGAATATGTCAGTCTGGTACTATGGGAACAATTTGTGCATAGGAGGACAGACCTCTCATTAAGGAACTTTACTGAACTGTGTCACTTTGTAACAAAGGTGTTTGTCATTCATAAATTAAGGATGAAAAAAGAATACTAGAGAATTTTGGACCTATATAAAGCTGATAGGGGAGTGAGTCACTTACCCATCAAATTTCCATGGCTGCAAAGTTTCCCTGTTAGTTCCTTTATAACAGCAAATGCGAAGGTACCAGAGGACTGAAAACATCCAGTATACATCAAATGTTTCATAAATGAGTTGTTGGAGATCCACAATGCTTCAGTACAAAGCCGTATGTGCTGTGGAGGACATTGATACAGAGAAAAGTTGATCAGCCTAATGCCAGTGCAAGGTTTTTCATTCAGTCCTCAGCATAAGTGAGGTGAGTGCCACTGCCTGCAGAGTCCCAGACAGGAAGAAAATCCAGATAACCTGGGAATAGAGGATGTGCTAAAGTTCTGGCTCCCTCAATTGCCTTAGATGCATGGGGTGTCTCCCCTGGCTGCCTGGATACCCAGTGTATCCCTCAGCCTGCCTCACTACCTGCATGTGAGTGACATGGAGATACTGAAAACATACACATAAATACTTGAATTTAGTTTTGGCAGTAAACTTTAGCAACATAAAATGGAGTCTGACAAAAGGAGAGTAAGAGAACAGGAAAAGGTAAAATACATTCCCTACCTCATAAGCATCAGTGTCTTTCGTTAATTATTGCAAATATCTTTGAAGACACATGTGAGTGACCAAGACAGGAGAACACTGACCAGACTGGGAGTAAATACTGTAGCAATCAGTGATCCCACATGAGGGGAAAGGGGAAGGAAGGAAGAAAAGCATCAGAGTGTTGCTTCTGGCTCAGAGGCTGAGGTAACAGCTCTGGCTTTCTTAATAAAGCCTGTGTCAAAAGATGTAGGTTTAAATGAGAGGAAGTGTAATTATGAGCTTCCCTTTGATGGTGATTCAGGTCTGAACCACTCCCAGCACCTTCAAAAATCTCCAGGGAAAGAAGATTTTCAAGTGTGAAGTTGTTTTGTTCCTGTTACAATACCATGACTAGAAAATCACAATAGAACCAACCAGGAAGTTGCTCTTACAGGACGGAGTATGAACTTTCACCAGAGGGGTGGAACAGAAGAGCAGAGATGTCACCTGAGAGATGACCAAAACAGCTATAAAATGTAGCTCTTCCCATAACACCAAGAGTCTCTCTCGCTTCCAACGACATGAGTCAGCATGTGCAGCCCAGATGGTGCCATGTGGAGGGCTGCAATGCCTGAGAACAAATGAGAAAGAGAAGGAGGTATTTATCAGGAAGGAGGAAACCACAGCCTAGCAGATCCAAGGCTTGTAAAAGAACCATCCAATCCCCTGGCTAATGAAAACAGTCTTTTCCACTTCCTGGGAAGGTGCAGTTATTCTGGATTCTTAACACAGCAAATAAAACCACATAGCCACAAAATACTACAAACAGAAATGTCTCTTCTGCATCAGGAATTACTGATTTTTACATTCTGACTAACTAATACTTCCTCAGGAGATTAAAAAAAAAGATGAAATCAAAACAAAGAAAATTCTTTCTTTCCCAATATAGGATCTCCATCTGATGATGTAGTAGCTCATCTGCATATGGTATTACTACTAAGAGCAAAATTATTGAGCAGATATGATGTACAAAAGACAAGCTGCAACAGCAGAATTCTTACTAAGAGCAAGAACATTAATTCTATTTTACTCTAGTACTGAGAAATGTGGATGATCCTTAGCAGAATGAAAATGTTAGGAAAGGAATGAAAAAAAAAAGAGTTATTAAGGGCTTTTGGGGTCCTGCCCATTTGTTCAAGCTTGTCTGCAGTGAAAAGCATTTTTTTAAAGCTTTGTGACACAACATACTGCAAAGTGTGCCTGCTTTGCACTTTGTCTACATGGCACCATCCCAGTCTCCAATGCTCTCACAGCAGGCTGTGGTAAACCAGGGCCTCAGCCACTTGGGCATTTGAAATAATACTCAGGTTATCACAGAGCAATTTCACTGCAGACCTTTAAAATCACTTGAAGGTCTTAGGAAAAAATAAATTTACAGCATAAACCAGCTGGCCTATTCCTGGGTTCAGAACATATTCCTTGCTCCACCTTTCACCTGAACATCCTGTGCTCCTTCTAGAAGTTCCTTAATTAACCCTTACTTTATCTTGCAACTATCAAATGTAAATTAATAGTCGTGTGGGGTCATCTTTCCAAGGTTACGCTTCATGGCCTCCACCTGCTCCTGCCTGTCAGAATTAAATCTGGAGAGCACTGACTTGCTCCATAATCTGCGTCATTTGAAGATACAGCTTTTCACCTATACAGCAAAGTGCAATCTTTATTTGGGCTTTGTGATGTCAGCAGCAAAGTCCCGGGAAAGAAATACTCTCTTCATGAAAGTTTTTTGTACTTCAGGGTGGAAAAAATGATGAATATCTGTTTTGAGATGTTATAGCCCTGCTTAACTCTCCGCTTTTTATGCATGGTGGGTTTATTTTAACACAGCTTTCATTAATAAGGAACAGAATTTCCTTAACTGACCTTAGACATATGCAGCCTCACAGATGGGAAGGAAGGGTGCTTTAGGCTAAATAAGCAAGTGATGTATAGGGTATAAGCCGAGGAGAATTCTGCTCCTGTTCTCAGGCAGCACAGGGATAGCAGATAGCAAGTTACCAGCATGCAGCATCACTATTCTGTGAAAGAGGTTTTATTCCCCTTGACTTGCTGCAAATGGCAAACTAAGCCATTCACATGTAAAACATTTTCAAATGCGTTCCTATAAGGCTGATCATTCCCTTAGAATAGATGGGCCTTCTTTTGCCTGGAAAAGTGAAATCTGAGGCAGCTGCAGGTTTTTATTAACTGGCTTCTTAGCTAGGAACTGTGAGACAGGTTGAGTGTTGCATGGTGGTAAATGGAGTAAACTGTATTTAGACAATCACTCAACCAGTAATCCTGGTTCACAATTGAGAAAAAGAAATACTTAGAGTGAATAATTTTACTAAATATGACACTTCCCAGTACAAAATTTTACTCTTTGGACCTGCAGAAAAAGTATAATAATTGAAATGAAATTGCTATATATCTTCTCTTTCATTCTATTCAAGTCTTTAAACCTTTTTTTAACTATAAAATATAAAAGAAAACACAAGGAAATGAAAAGAAACAAAAAGCAGCGAAAAAGCCTTAAAAGAAATCCTGTAATTTCAAAGAGCTTACAATAGTATTTTGCTTTTCACTTCCAGAACAACTTCTCTTTTAAAAATATACACAACACCTTGTAAACCCTCTCTTGCAATATTTGCATATGACATCTCCCTACATATAACAGCTTTATGAGCTGCAATACTAATATAGAGTTCTTAAAAGACTTTAAGAATCATCTGGTAAATCTGTGCCAATGGGCTACATAAATGTATCTTTCCCAGACGCTTTGATGTAGTAATTAATAATGACATCTGTGTTAGAATCCTAGAATGGTTTGGGTTGGAAGGGACTGTAAAGGCCATCTAGTTCCAACCCCTCTGCCATGGGCAGGAGCACCTTCCACTAGATCAGGTTGCTCAAAGCCTGATCCAACCTGCCCAATCCTGTACAAGTTCATTTTAATATCTATATTAATCTGAATAATAATTGTTCATCCTAAACTGTTATCTACGCGCCTATTATTTCATTATAATATCCCAAATTTAAAATATTTTAATTACTTCTCCCAGGTGACATCCTTCATGAAGGTAAAGTTGCTTAAACGTTTTCTATCAAAATAAGAAAGTAAGAAGAATATATTGATGAGACTACTTGTAAGAAGTACCTAAAGTCATGCCAGTCAAACCTCAGAACAATCCAAAAGAGACCAATTTCTACACCATAATGACTTCCCTTTTCCTTCCAACACATGACCACATAGTGTGTATGTACTTTGTCAGTCACATTGATAACACTACATCTGACCTAAGAGAACTATTGAACAGGTATTTGTTTGTACTGTTCCTTAATAGCTCCTGGTTGGAAGTGAAAGCTATATCTTTAGTAGGTAGATTAATATGCTTGTTGGCCAGAAATGGGGCATTCAGAGACTCCATTGAGCCAAGAGGCATCTGAGTGTATGGCCTTTCTACCTTTCCATTGTTTTTTTACACCAGCTTATTTGGCTAAATTCATCTACTGATATATTATTCATATAAATAATTACTAGTAAATACATTGTAAATCAAACAAAATTGTTAAAAATACCAGTATACACACACAAACTCACACTCAGGTGCATACACAAAAATAAAGGATAATACATTTTTGTGCTTTGGGTTACACCAGCACCATGCGTAACAGGATCTGGAGAAGAAAAACTTCCTTAATCAGGGTACAACAAGAGTTATTTTCAGAAAGACAGGATGTCTGGAGGGGTCAGGCCTTGGACATCATGAAGAGATCCTTTCTGCTTCTTTTCTTAGTGAAGAGGAGACAAATTGGCTAGATTGAAAAAACTACGTCCTGTTGCAACCTTGAAGATAGCTCATGCCCCAGTTTTCAGTGAGATGCTACTGACAACACTTCTGTGGGGCTGGGTGTGCTGTGTATTTCCACCATTGCCCTTTACTGGGCAGAATCACATCCAGTATGCTCCGTATCCTGGGCATTACACTGCTTCCAGCTAACAGAAATCAGCTGGTTTAAGTAGATATAGCTTTGTCAGCTCATTGGAGCTGTGTCCATTGACATCACTTGTTGATGTAATGGAGCACTGCAGTCAATTTACTGGCACATTAATATCACTCCTGTCCCAACTCTTACCATGAAATGCCAGATCACAGTATTGGGAAGAGCACCCTTCTTAGACCTCCTTAAGATTTCCCATCTGGGTGGTATTTCATTGATAAAACCAGTCATGAATGGTAAGGGCAGCCATTGAAATAGAACTGTAATAAAACAGTGTTTGGTATTTCATTACTAAATCTTTATTCAGTGCATTTTAGACTGCCTTTTAATCATTGCAGCTCTTTGCTCATCTCTGTCAAATGCTGCTGTTGAGGGGAAAGGGGTAGGAATTCTGGCCCTAATACTCGGACTAGAAGATCCAAATCCTCATTTCTCTGTTAGGAACTTCTTTCTATTCTACAAATACATTTATTGCAATGACAGCATTGCTCTTTATTTTAAATAGTTCCTTCCCTCCCTGGCCTTGAGGCATTCCCAGGGAGCAATTCATTTTGCTGGGTAAAATAACATATTCTTAGCATCTGTTCTAAAGCATCATTGATGTCACGGTAATACTGTTTTCTGCAAGTGTTATAGTGTGAGTTCATAATACTTGGTTATATGTGACCATGACAACACCCAGTCTGCAGGAGATGTGTCACCAGTGCCTTGCAAAGGGGTGTATATAGTGGAGTGTACCTCTGTGGAGCTAATCCCTAGGTAAATCTCTGCTGCAAGAGAAATATTTTATGTATTTCAGTGTCCTAAGTGATTTTTTTCTCTTACTATGGATCCTTCTGACTTTTTTTTTCTCTGTAATTTTCAACAGATGAACTCCTGTTCTATTGCAAGAAACTGCTGTCATTCTTCCCTAAACACATGAGCCTGTACTTTGTAGTGTTGCATCTAATCCTATTTCTATTATTTATTTATCACAGTCATCCATTTTTTTTCTTGTAGGAATCCTCTCTGTCCTAAAACCATGTTGTCAGCAAATTCCATTATGAAACAAGTACTCTCTGTGACAAGGTCATTAACAAGCACATAAAACAGGACTGGAGCCAGAGCTACAACCATGACTTCTTCCCAGTCTGACAGGGACTCTTCCAGCACAACCCACAGTTGTCCTCCTGTAGCTGGGCCTTCAGCCCTTTTCTCCAGCTCAAACAAGTTCTCATGTGGTCCTGTACCGAAGGTTTAGTGCAGGCAATAGGGGCTTACATACTGCTCTATCTAGCCAAGATTAGCAAAGGCAGATAGTTGGCTAAGTTTGTCCCTCTCTCTCATACTGCATTTCAGCCCCTCAGAATTTGCTTTCCTTCCTTTATTTAAAGACTTCCTTCAAAATGTCTTTTAAATCCTTGCATATCCTGAAGTCAGAGTAGCATACTCACAGTAATCTAGGAGAGATTTAGGAAAGAAAAAGTGTGGGTTTCCTACTGGAGTGGGTATGGAGCACCTCTGCAGCCCTGATTCAAAGTGACCTCCTATGAAAAGCAAAGGCTTTAACTCTTTTCCAGTGACTTGGTAGAAAAACTGACTGGATAGATTTATCAAACCAGACCCATGGCTGCAACTACCTTCTCAAATACACTGTGACTGGAAAAGTAATTTCTTTCTGCCTGCCCTGCAGAAGGGCTAACATGACACAGGTCCTCTCAAAGCTTTCTCCCAAGACCATTGATGCGATGAAATAGCAAGTCTCCTCCATGCTCAAACCTTTGAGTTCCTTTCCCCAGCTGATATCAAGGCTTGTTGGTTCAGCAGAAAGTGTTTCTCTGTTATGTCCTCATTGCTAATTGAAATACAGAAACAGCATTCCCTTTTGTTAGATCAAAGTCATATTGGTGAATAATTCTACCATTTCATAAAAACTAAGCTGTGTTGTTGTTAGTAATGTGTGTTCTGGTTCATAGTTTGGAACTTAAAGCTTTTAATCATAATTCCCCAAAGACTGTATCTGCTATTGTGTTTCACAGCTCATCATATACACCAAGGTCAAAGTAGCAGCTCTGTAGTTACCCAAACCTTTTCTATGTGCCTCAACTGCTCCCAGGACTATCACAACTACTCCTTACGTCCCTTCTCTAGAGGTTATCCCAAAATTAACACACTGAGCTTTATCAAACTGTGGTTCATGTATGTGTGATAATTGTCATAGTACATCAAGCTGCAAGCACTTCCTGAAGAGGGGAATGCCTCCTCTGGTACCTCATAAAAGAAAACATTGGAGTTGCTATTGTCATCACCACTACTTCCAACAGCAGTAGCCCAAAGTAAGTTTAAGAGCAGTCATGCTTAGAATCCTACATAAATGCAAACTCAGGGATTTTAAAGATGAGAAATATCAAATATGTAGAGACAGATGGAGAGTGCAAGGTGCTGTAAACTGCCTGCATTAACAGCCTCTTACATCAGTGATAATGGAACCTCTTGAAAAGCTCAGGCACTTTTTTCATTTGTGTCATTTGCTTCCATTTTATGTTTCACTCAACTCGAACAGTGACTGTTTCTTTTGTACTTCAATAAGTTCCGTTGTCAGGCAGCAAACCTGTGTTGCAGTTCTTGTGTTGTAAATACTTACTTAAAGTAAACTATTTAAACAAAATTTGAAAGAAAATCTTGAAAGCTCCTTATCTTGAGGATTTTAAAGACTAAATATCCAAACTTTGGCTCAAAGACTGACACGATGCAACTTCCCTTGGATATTTAATAGGTCTATAATGCTTGGATACCAAGCATTGTATCTGCCTTTGCACATAATACAAGCATATGACTAGATTAAGTCTTAATTTTTATTCCTATTCCATCATACACACAATGTGAAAGCTTATTTGTCTGAAGAAGAGCTAAATTTGATTTTCTTCTCAAAAGTGGAAGACTTAATGGACAGAGAGTAGCACAAGCTGTTAACCCCCACCTTTCCTGCCGTGCTGTGGCTCCACGATGGAAACAACAGCTAAGGAATAATCCCTGTTGTTTTCCAAAGTTCAGTGTAACCACTAGTTGACTTCAGTGATTTGATTTTTCTGCCTCTCCCTAAAACCATCTTTGAAGAGAACAAGCATTCTTGTCAAATTGCAAGTCATCTTATTCACAATACAAAACATAACATGGAGATGGAATATCGCTGCATTCTTGAACTAATTACTTGAAATAGCTCAGGATTCAGAATTTTAAGTGTAATAATCCATAATTTCTGCTCTTAAAAGGATGGAGAGGAAAGCAGAAGGCTAACACACAGCTTTGCTTTATGTCCATTGCAAGAGCAGAGCTGGTAGATTATTTAGGGAGAGAGAAATATTCTGGTCTTCAAAAAAACCTGCTCAGTTTATTTCTTCTGTTGCCTTAAGAGACTGCAGCCAACTTAGTGTATAAGATAAGATAAAGAGGGTAGGTCTTTTAATTTCAGGCCTGAGGCCCACAGGAATATATATTGATGCACCTCCTGTGTCCACAGCATTCTACAATTTAATTATAGCTACTTCTAAAAGCTACAAAAAGCTCAAAATCCAAAAATCCATAGGCATCACTCCTAGTGCAATAGAAGAACTGCGTGAGAGCTTTGCCTCAGCTAAATATCTCATGTTATTTCCCTTGAATAAAGTTGGAAGACATAAAGACAAGGAAGTACTCAGAGCTCCTGTACTCTTTGTTCAGAAAAAGTCCATAGCTGCAGGGGAGCTGACTCAGGATATCTCAACAAGTAGTGTTACCAAAAGCCTGACTTCCAGGGAAGGGCACTCAGAACAGTTGCCTCTCAGTGACGTCGTCATACATCCCCTGCTCTGAGATTGTGGAAATGGTAATACAAGAACCTGTTACACTGGCATTGTACTCCCTGAGAAATAATCACGGTCTTAATTATGCAGAGTAGAGGTGGGTCCAAAGCATATGATTCAGATTCAAAATTTAAGTCTCTCACAGTCTGAAGAAGTTTAAATTAATGAATCTGAACTTCTCCATCTCTGTAGAATTACAGAAGTAATTGCTGCCTAATGTCACCAAGGAAGTTAAAAAATATATGAATGTCAGATCAAAATATGCGTAGCTTAAATTTAATGCAAATTTTTTTTTTGTCATGCCACATAACCAGACTGTACAAATGGTAATGGAGCACATTTATCCTGGAATCTGTCCTCACCTTCAGCCAAGTTTCAGTACGTCTTCCCAAAGCTGCATCTTCCAAGAGAAGATATCTGGAGCAGCTTTGTATGGTTCAAGAATTAAGTTTCTGATCCAAGTTCCCATGATTATCAAATCCAGTCCCCATACTGTGGGGTAGTCAGTTTGTAGTGTAGATTGAATTTTTTTTTCTGACAATTCAAGAATTCCTGCCAAAGTGAATGTTGCTACTTTCAAATGCAAAAAATGTAGCAGAATATTACAACAATATTCAAGACAAGAGAGCACAAAAGGGAACCCAAACTGGACAACAGACGTGCTTTTAAAAAATTACAAGACATCTTCATGAAGATTACTTATGCTACTCCCTTTAAACTTCATTTGCATTTCATTAAAAGAACTGGCAATAAAATTGTTGCAGTAATAAAACACAGTTCATCCTTGCAATAAAATCAGGAGGTGTTTACAAGGTTGGCTATTTATTATTTCCCCTAAAAAGAGATTTTCACCCTCAACTCCAGAAGGGACATTTGACTCCTATGAAAAGCGAGGGAAGTATATCCAGAGCAGCTTTGCTAGGCATAGGTGCAGGATGCCACACATCAGATGTTTACTCTGTTAATCTGCAGCATAAAACTAGAAAGAGGAGGAGGAATAGAGAGGAGCTGTGTCACAGTATTGTCAGCACTCATCTCTGCAACCCCTTCCCTCTTACATTACCTCAGTGCTTTAGGCCATATCTGCATGTAGAAGTCACATCAGCTTTACTGACACTGATATACTTAAGCCAACAACTTGCATCATGTGCAATCATGTTTCACATTAATTACTGGCTTGACCTGAAGTGATATAAATCAGTCTTAAAATACCCAGAAAACTCTTCCTATTTTAATTGATGCAAGATTAAAGCATTATTTAAACAGCAAAATTATTTCAAGACCTCAATCCTGCTGACTCTGAGAGACAGGACAGGCAGGCTTAGCTCTGGGTGGGCTCTTTGCTGGAGCCGGCCAGTGCAAACCCAAAGGCAAAAAGCATAAGTGGGAGGGCTCAGAGAAGTTGGATGAACTTAGCCAGTGGACCTGATACAGCAGACATTTATTTATAGCACAGTAGTAGTACACATGCATTCCCTGAAATACAAATCCAGCTTGCATGAAGCAGGCATGTTTCCAAAGGTCTTTGGAAGGAAGGCAGGACAAGAATGACAGACATGCTACAGTTGATGTTTAGTTGCTGTTCAGCTATCTGTCCTTTTCCATAACATATTTTCTAGGTTCATGTTCATTTCTTTCTTTATAACTAGCTTCCTACTTGTTTACAGTTGGAGAAAGAGGGGGCCTGGGGGAACAAGGGTTTTCCTGGTGGCTAAGGTTTTGTGCAGAAGAATACAACCGTTTTCCCTAGATGATGAAAATAACTGTGTGGTATGAACTGGCACAGAGGTACTAGCCTGGAAGCTGCTTTTCTTAATTAAGCATGTAGCAAGGTAGATAAAATTTAGATTGGTGTAGGTGCCCTCAGACAGGCTGACTGTGGGATTGCCGGCAGCAGCTGCTGTCCCCAGGCTGGGATCAGCCTGTGTATTGCCAGTGGCAGGAGGCCAGAGGCCCTGCTGCATCCAAGGCTGCTTTGCTGTTTGTCTCTCTTCTTCTCAGGTCTCTTGTCCACAGCCATTTTTATACTCAATGATACTGCCCGTATTAGAGTTCAGACCAGGAGAAATGATGTGAATGCTTTGCAAAACTGTAGCAGACCACTCCACCCACTCCAGGTGGGTGCTAGCCAAGGAGAGAAGATGGGAAGGGTATAAATTGCCAGTGCTTATCTGTGTCATTTGGACATCCAGGTAACTGGCTGCTGGTCCCACAGATAAAAGTTCATGTCCTAATTTGCCACCTGCTTTTTGTCCTTCATGTGGACCATTTCTGCACTTGAGGTGGCAGACACTGTTTCCCCTCATCCCCAGCTCTCCCACACCATCACACAAACAGAAAGACATATGTGATCTTTCCAAAAGTCTTTAAGCAGAGAACTGTGTGGGTCAGCCCTGGAGATTTAAACAGATCAGCAGGTGCCTAAAGAGAGCACAGCACTGGCTGCAATCAATGGTAGCAAGGGCAGAATGCATCTCCCTTGCCACTGGGCCCTGCCTACCACAGACAAGGGGTGACCAGGAACTCACCTAAAATTTGTGCAACATTTCCTTCTCTCACCTTTTAGGAGGCAGACAGCGGTTTCACAAGACATCAACTCCTTAAATAATTTTCCCATTAATGCTTAGGTACCCTTTAGATGTAAAATAATGAATGTAAAAGATCAATGGGGGTATTATCGATCCTGTCAAAACTCTTTATAGCTAATTATCGCACTGAATGCTAACTGAAGTGGCTATTGGCTACTCACCGGTCAAAATAAGGTCACTAGCATGTTTACAAAATATCCCAAACAACTTCAAATCTTGCACTGTTATAGTATTTCACCTCATCTATTGCAAAGGCAATTTACAGCATCTGGATTGGTTGCCTTAAGCTCAAGGTCCTGCACCTGGGTCAGGGCAATCCCAAGCCCAATACAGGCTGGGTGGGGAGTGGATTGAAAATGTTTTTGAACCAGTATGCTTCTACCAGCAGAGGAACTCCTCTGAACTGTCATTTTCTAATAACAAACATTCATCCAAAAATCCAGCCACTTGCACTGTAATCCCAGTTTATCAACATCCAGCATGCTGAGATTTCACAGCAGAACTCACCTTGTGGTATGTAGGACACCTGAAGTTTGGGAGGCTGATGTACTGCTGGGTACTATTAAGGGGTATTCTTCTGTCTGCACCTGCAGGTAGAATTAGAGAAAAAATTGAGAAAGATGATGGTGCTTTGGTGGAAAGGAGTAATTTGATTAGAAACCTGAGTATCTTACAAAGACAATGTAAAGAGAAAATCTGAGAAGGCAGGATTTGGATGCCCTGTGGCTATCCTGACAAACTGAGCTAACCTTTTTAAAATTATGCATATTTTCATGCCAGGGTTCATTTCCCCTAACTTTACAGTAGACATCTAAAGATGGCCCTACTGTCAGGAGAAAGAAGGAGGCACTCTTCTAGCACAAATCACCTTCTATTACATGGACAACCGAAACACTTCAGAAGTAGCAGTCTCATGTAGCTGCTTATTTCTCTCCATTGATTGTTGTAGGTTGGTTGACAGATAGTTCAGATGAAGACATTGCAGATGTCTGCAGTTTGACAAGAGGGATCTCATTCTGCTTGTGGCTGAATCACACACCATGTACCCATGAAAGAGTCTTTCAAATACAGGACAATCCAGAAAGCTCTATTTCAGAGGTACTTCATGGATGAGTATGATTTTTACTTCCTATGCTTTCTCTCCACTGAATTGGTCAGCAGTCTGAAAGAGGACAAGAAAGTACTTTTTCTGAAAAATCAGACCCTTGATATGAAAAGAGAACATTTTGGCAGGACACAGAGTGCCTAATATTCATGAACTACTTCTTTTTTTCCTTTTTATTTAAATAGACATTTCCTTGTAACTTGTTCAGATGGCATTCTCAGTGTCTCAGGCAAGCCTGTGCAGCTGCCTCTACAGCTTGTAAAGGACTTGGCTGCATTACAAGTGTCATATTTTCTCACAGATAAATTGTTCTTGAATAACATAGCCTAAGTAACAGGGTTTCCACCCGTATCAGCTTTGCATACCTCCTTCCCCTTTTTCACCCTCCTTTTATCGTACAGACACATTAACTGTGACCACTGCAAAGAAGTTATATTTATGCTTTAGTTCCCCTGAGTCCCTCTTGCCATCTCCAAGGGAATGGGCGGCATACAGGATCATGTTCCATATTCCACCCTACTATATTTTTTTTAGCACCTGCTTTAAAAATCCAGGGCCACGCTGCAATGGACAAAGTTTAGTTAGTGTCCACAGCAGTTGTTATACATTACACTAGGGACTGAAAGGAACTGTCCTCACCCAGCACTCCCACTTTCAGGATCCATCCTTGCAAGTCCCAGGGCTTGTGAGGACTCATTGAAAGCAAGGAGGTGGGGTTTGTGCATGTGGGAGTTAGAGATGTGTGGATTTGCAAATTCTAGGAAAGGAACTGACTTCAATGCACCAACAGAAGTGCATCTATTTTTGTTTATCTCAATAATATCTCTTATTTCACATTAAGTATTTAATCTGCATCCTCTTCTTTGCAGTTTTGAGAAAGGACAATGTATGGCATTTTTATCCTGAAGGAATTCTAGTCTCCTAATTAAAATCTCTTTCTCTGTCCAAATGATTCGCTTGATGACACAAATTACACATGGCATGAATGGCAGGACATCTGACTGTAACCTCCCAAAGACCACAGGCACAGCATAGAGCAGACATGCAAGGTTGTTATTACCATTACAGACAGTGCACTCAACTTCCTGTCCTTAAAACTGGCGAAACAAAAGATTTCAAACTTGCATTATGAAAACGTGCTTAAAATCCACCACATCCTTGTCTACAGGTTGGCAGCCCCTCTATGTCTCTGTATGTGTTCCTCATCCCACATGCCCCCAGGCTGAGCTACCCTGCTCAGCAGAAACATGATGATCTCCCTCATTGACTCTCAAAGGCAAGCATTGAAAAGCCTGAGGAATCCAGACACAGAGTTTGATCTCTTTTTTTTTAAGATTAATTTTGAATAAATGACAATCATCTGCTACCGGATGGGAGTAGAAGGGTTTATTGTTCCACGCACCCATAAAGGAAAAGTGAACCCAAGCTTTGTCAGGAGAACCAACAGAGGGAGCAACACAAGCGCGAGCTAATATTTACAATGTTTGCAACACCGTGTATCCAGCTGAAGACAGCAAGATAACACAGTGGATAAATTGGCAACACATTCAGCAGATTTGTGTGTGTTCCTGCTCTGAACATTGATCCCACTGATGCAGGATAAAGTGAGGGCGACAACCAGGGGAAATTTTACCCAATGTTCGGTAACGTGGCTGCAGCCCAATTCATCATCCAGAATGTAATTCCACTCCTCTGAAGACTCAGCAGAGCTCATTGCAGCAGATAAACAAGTCGCTCTGTTACCCCGAGGCGTGACAAATACCACTGTGAAGCTGCCTGGATGGAGAAGAAGGGATTGAGTGCAAGATCCAAGCCCACATTCCTACCTGGGAAGGCTGAAGAAGAAAAACTATCTCAGCTTTCTACTAAGTGCTGTCTTATCACGAGCAGAGCACGTATCCCATTTCTAACCCCAGAGCACCAACGCAGGACTTGAAACTGAACACACTGTCATCACTGATGTCTTTCTCTCTTCTTGCCTAGGCAGAAAATGTTGAGGGTGCAAGCAGGGTGCTTTGGGGTCACTCCACTGCAGCGCCATGGAAATTTTAGACAATC
Organism: Sakesphorus luctuosus; assembly: GCA_013396695.1. Taxonomy (NCBI): domain Eukaryota; kingdom Metazoa; phylum Chordata; class Aves; order Passeriformes; family Thamnophilidae; genus Sakesphorus; species Sakesphorus luctuosus. Next base: position 388,084 of record VWZD01003683.1, read on the forward strand.
ACTTTGAGTATGTCTGTGTTAAGAAGGTAGAGACACACAAACCCTTCAGGCGTTCTCTGGGCCCCCTCGAGATCTAGAGGAAAACGCAATAGAGACGCAAAACAAGTACTGTCTGCCCTGCTAAAGTCCAGAAGTAGATATCCTTTAGACATAACAGCTCTGCACAGTTCTGCATCAGTACTTTTGTATTCTTCTAGCCCTAGACTGCGGGATACCCCTACAGCACCATTTAGATTTGCCTATTTGGGAAAAAAATTAGGGAAAAACCCAAACAAACAAACAACAACAACAACAAAAACCCAACCAAACCAAACTGAAGCCAAACACAAGCAAGTCAAGCGAATAAACCCTCTGAGGTGCCTTGGTAGGAATGACATGGAAGACATGAAGTGATACTCAATAATTTGCCTGGGATTTCTGTGTGTAAAACAGCCCAGGTGCAGTTATTCTTACAGGAGCTCAAGATAGACCAAAGAAATTGAATCTGCTCCTGAACCCTGGGAACATGCCTCAAAATTAGCCTATCTCTCGTGAGGATAACAAATTGCATTTTTGTACTTCCCACTTGCTCAGTGATGACCATTATGTAAACTATTTGTGACACTGGCAACAAGACAAAACACAAAACCTTAAAGAACTGTCACTTAAAGCTGTGACAAACCACAGCCACAGCTCTGAGCACCCTCAGGTCACCACAGCCCACAGGGAAGGTTGTGCAGGGATGGCTTGCAGCAACACAAACCAGACGTCAGAACAGATCTTCCCCACACCTTTTGTTATTCCTCTCTGGGACCCCAAGGACCACTTCCCTATTTCTTTTCTGCAAGCAGCTGAGAACTGCTGTATCCACGTATCACTGTTCCCTTGTCAGGCTGCTAGTCGAAACTTAAAGGCTTTCATTAGCCACTTCCCACTGATCTGCATGGTGGATTCATGCCACAGAAAAGCACGACCACTGACTAATGGAACCTGACAAGTTTCCCTGAGCCATTCCAGGATTTCTGACCTGTGACTCGCTCTGTTAGAGATAACCACCCCACGGCAGAGTCAGCAAAAGAAACGTGCTTTGGCGTCTGCAGGGCTGTCAGGCCTCAAACAGACAGACTTCTGAGACTTCCTCACAGCAAGTTTTGCTGCTATACCTTTGCCACCTCCCTGCAGAGTTGTTTTTCCTTCACTATCTACTTGTTTTCTATTAAAATTGCAGTTTTCTCAAGGGACTATATATTGCTGCTTGTTTTATATGCTGTTTATTCATGTGCAAAGAACCCAAATGTAATTGCCAGCCTTTCGGTATACAGTCTGGCTTTGCTACCAGGCTCTCTGTGAATTAATTACTGAATTTCCAAAGGAAGAGGCAATAAAATGTAAGAGGGAAATGCAGGTGAATTCCACATTCACTTGCCCTCAACAGTAATGTTATTAAGATGAAGATAAGGGTGTCAGACATAAAAGAGGTGTGGGCTCAACATGCCTTTGAATTAAACCTCCAGTCTTGTGTAACGAGGTTACTAATCCCTTTTACAATTTAGGCTTCCCGATCTCGCCCTCACGCCACGCTTTAACCCGTTGCTGCGGTAATTCTGATAGAAACACAGCAGCGACAGTGAAACACAAATGCCTGTTCATCCCGACATATCAAGGGGAAATGCTCTTTTTCTCCGAGAGTGGCACTTGCCGTCACACACAGAAGACAAGAGACTACACAGCAAGATGTAATGTTTTGGTAATTGTTGGTTTTCTTTGCCACCTCTTTGAGAAATCCCCAGCAATCAAAGCCGCTGAGTGACAGCGCCCGAGGGACTGCGGCGGAGTCACTGCTGGCCAGTGACTCCCTAATGAGCAAACACACTGGCTGCGAGATTGCTGGGAAGCAGCTTTTCCAGAGCACTTTCAGACAATCTGCTTTCTTACCAAATGTAGAATTACTGTAGAGCTTCCTTTTAAGAAAGGAAAGGAAGTTTCCCACTGAAACTCACTGCGTGGCTTTACAATTAGTTTGATTCAGTAACGTGTAGGTAGTATTGTAGCCTTTTCATTGAGAACCCAGCCCCTTCCATCTTCCCTTTTGCTCATATAAAGCGAGCAAAGGACTCGTGTTGTGGTTCGTAATTGTAGGACTGAGAATCTATTTTCATTGACTGGACAACAGACAGAAATGGTGACTCTGCAGCTGACTCCCAGGACAGCATGTAAGATATGTATGGCATGCTGTAAGCTTTGTAGTCTCCTTTGCAGAGGAAAATTCCCTAGATAAGGACAACGGCAGGGAAGGGAAGGAGGAACGGACTGAAAAATCTTACAGCAGCAGAAGTCCGTAGAAAAAAAAACCAAAAAGCTTTGAATTAGAATCTTTTATGGATAAGAATTATTTTCATAAGCCAGAACAAGAGAAGGAGCAAACGTTTAAACATCTGAACTTGAATAATTGTACTTAAAGTAAACCCTCACAAGCACAAATGCAAACAACCTTACTTCATCCCGGTCTTTCTAGATCAAGGCATGTCTCAAGGCAGATCTAACACCTACAGAAATAGTGACAGACAAAGAAAAGGGGGGAACTTTAACTCTTACCTGGCTTAAGTGACAGCAAAGATTTTTCTCATCCTCAAAGGCAAGAACTGAGCTCTCTCACTTTAAAAATAAATAGAATTGTTTACTAAGAAATGCCTAAATCCCCAGGGGTTTACAGGTATCTTATGCTATGCATGGTGTATCGATCTCACATCTAAACTGAATAATCTTTAGTAATCACAGGGAGTCATCAGTGAAAAGAAAGAAAAAGCTGGTTTTCTCTTCCTCTGTCAGTTTTTTACCTGCAACACACACCAAAATGTCGTGAACTGTTTGGATATCTCAGTTTACAGGATTATATACTCAACAAATTAAACTTTTTATCAGGACCTCATTAAGTTAAAAAATATATATATCAAATGGGGATCAATGTTCTTTGTTCAGACTAGTGTAGCACATGACTTCTCTAATTCATCACTTCATTAATTCACAAATTCTCCAGCTCACAAACTCTCTAATGATGGGTGTGCTTGCCCTTCCCCCACCCTTGCAGTGCAGGCATCCCTGTGCCACACGAGCGGCTGACAGAGCCACTCTGGAGGCTTTTTGTGTAAAGTGGAGTATTTCTACCTTCCAGCTTGGGAGATTAGTCTCTACGTTTCCATAGGTTAGCAGATTCTGAAGAAACCAACAGATGGTTGCTCTGCCGGAGGTGGGAGCTGAAGGGCTTAGCAGGCTGCAAAGTCACTCTTACCTCTTTCTCCCACTGTCCCCTGCCTGCACAGTGCTCTCCCTGGTCCCCAGTGGCTGCTCCAGCACACGTCAGGCAGTGGCACCAGCTGTGTGTTGGGCCAAAACCAGAGCTGAGTGGACAGTCCCACTTGCCCCTTGCCATAGACCAAGTTCTGAGCAAAGCTCTGCCCAGACGAGGGGTGGTACTGTTAGTCCTCTTGTCTGGCAAGGGCCGGGGAAAATCTGGGGACTTAAGCCCAAATCAGGTAACAACTGGTGATGTACGAACACAGCAAGATATGTGATAAACATAAACACATATTATTAGCAAAGCTAATAAAATAAAGCACAATAGTACAACAATCATAGACTGTAACATAAGATGCAATATGCCATTTGCAGATGGTGCGTATCTCATAATAAGCCCATACCAATGATGTTCAGCAGTTTGTTCTATTTCTATTGCAATTCTGACAATCCAGCCTGTATCATGTTTGATAGCAATGGTCACCTGTTTTTTGACAAATAATAGCCATTTCATATTGGGTGATTTAAGTTTCCAGTTCCTCAATTTTAGGGTACATTGTGTTGGCCCTAAGCAACCCATTGGGTCCAAGTTGTAGGCCAGTGTCCCACTAGCACTGGTGTAAAGTCTGCACTGTGGTCTCTATTAAGCTGTCCACGGGTCTCTAGTAATAATCGGTGTTTTAAGACTGAGTTTTCACTTCTTATTACCTTATCCCAATTTGATTGGCAGTAAATTACATTAATTTACCCCAAGTTATCTGTTTTGCCCACAACTGTAATTGCTGAGTCATCTCTTCCTGTCCTTATCTCAACCCATGAGCCTTTCATTATGTTTTCTATCCCCTGTCCAGCTGAGGAGGGGAGTGATAGAGTGGCTTTGGTGGGCACCTGATGTCCAGCCAGGGTCAACCCACCGCAGCAGCATAGCAAGGAATTTGTTTAATTCTGCCACAGGATTAAACCAACCCTGGACATTTTTTGCACAGGGTAAGCATTACCTAAATTTCTCACTATTTCAACCTCCAATCACAATGAATTTCCTTCAGAAGCCATGTGATTTGATGTAGTATACTTTTCCTTCCCTGAGATCTGCTTGCTGTTGAATATGAACCATATAGTCCTTTATTTCATTGCAAAATCTACTGGTGACCACTCTCTGTACTACTTCATGACAGATAAAGAGTACTAGGGATCCTATAGAAGTAGCTTGGTGTCTCCTGAGTGAGCTGCAAAACTACTTTAACAGGTAATGGCTGGGCAGGGAAGCCTGGATTTGAGTTCACCCTAAGGATGTAGATTTCACTACACTCTCCATTTTTTCTGTAAGATTTAATCAGTCATCAAATACTCTATTTAAGTGAAAACCTTTCTCTCATCTTTGTATGAAACTTAACAAATCTTTTTATCCATAAGTGATGACAGAATATTATATTGTGGAACCTCATTCTTCAGGGCAGACTGAAATTCACATTTCATGGAGTAGCCAGAAAAAGGCAAAATATTTTAGTAAGATGTAAAATTAGTAATCTCATCACTGCCTGGCATTATATAGATAGGGCAGTGTTCTGTAAATGAAGTGCTAACTTGGCAAGTTTAATAAACCATCGTCTCTCTTTGTTATGTTTTTCTAGCATCAACACCTTCATGGTTAAACACTTAAAGTTTTGTCACTAACACTGCTGTACAGTATTTTCAGTGAAAAGGCTGCTTTACATTTTGTAGACTACAGGTTTCCTCTTTGCTGAACTGTCTCCAGATTTGAAACCACATGCAAACCACAAGACTGGAATTCTTTATTTCTTGGCACAGAAGTTAGAATAAATATTGCATTCAGTTTTAACACTGACCCATGGAGAAGTAAAACCGTAGTTATAAGAAAGCTGTTCAGGAATTCCTTTAGAGAAGACACACATACAAAAGTCCAGGAGGACTTTAAGTTACTGAAGTCTCTACATTTAAATAAACATCCAGTCCAGTTCAGTTACGTGTTAGTCCATTGTTACAAGGACACTCAATCACACATGCTTTTATCTAACTAGTTAGGGGCAGAGCTGTGCCCAGCGTGGTGTGGTCAGGAAGCTCTCCCATCTTTCTGGTCTGCCAAACGTGCTTAACACTGGTGTCTTCACAGTTCAGAAACTCGGGAAATTAAGTTGTGATGCCCCTACTCTGCAGCTCTCTCTACAGTATAGGCAGGTTTCCAATGAAATCCCTTTCAGGACAACATGATTGGAGACAGCAGGAGAATTCTGCATTAATTCACACTTCAGCTCTAACAAGAGCATCACCCTTCAGTTCTCCTGCCACGTCCTAAAGCAGGCTCATGCTTGGCAGCCCAATTCCCCCAGCTGCACATGTTGCCTTTTATAAGCCTATCCGAAGGACCACTCACAGTCATGACTGACAGCAGCAGTAGCAGAAAGTTGTCATTCCAAGACCAAAGTCATCACCTTCAGAAAATTGCTGTTTGAGTTTTATGGATTTTTTTTTAACAAATTCTTTGAATAAACATTTGACTATTCTTGGAACTTCAGTGAAAAATGTGGAAATGTTTTTCTCATTGCATGGGGCATACAGACACTCTACAGCTCTAATAAGAATATCCTTAGGGTCATACCTGCTCATTAGCAATTACATAGCCCATTAGCAAGCAGGTGAGTGTCACATTTCAAAGCTAGGAATTGAAAAGTCCTAATGCCATGGAACTGCAATTGGAATAATTTCTGCCGAAACTAAGTTTAGATTAATTTTCAATACTTAAAAAACCTGCCCAAACTGCATCATGTCACAGCATCACCGTAACCATTGCAAAGACTTCTTGGCTATGAATAAAATTAATGTGTTTGTATCAACTTTCACCATGTAGAATTTGTACAATAGTTGTAAAACAATAGCAAAAGGAGTGCTTTCTTCAGTTTTGAACAGGCCATGACCAATAAAACCAGAGAGAGGAGCCAGTTCTGAGAACCTCTAGCATGCATGTTCAAATGAACTGTCTCATATTATCACGGGATTTTCCAGCACTCTCAGTGTTGTAATACTCTAAGCTGTGGCTGCTTAACACCTCTTAACACAAGGTGCAGCTTGCAAGAAGAAAAAACTTGTGTATATTTTCCCCAAGTCAGTAGTGTTTGGGTGTTTTTCTTGTTTTGAGGTTGGTTGGCTAGTTGGTTTGGGTTTTTAATTTTTTGTTAGTGTTGTGGGTGAGGGGGGTGTACTTTTTATGAAGCTCAGAAAAGATTGAGGTGACCTTTTATCTTTATGGATGAGATCCATACCTGTAAGAAAGGAAATGGAGAGATCTAAAGAGGGTCTTTAACACAAACAAACTCAAAGTATTCATGTTGTAAGGGTAGTTGCAGTCCTGATCCAAACTGGGAGAGAGAAGGGAACACGTGCAGCAAGGTGACTGCATCAGGCTGAGTAGGAGATCGAACTGCACCACTTAGTGCTAAAATGAAGCTCCAGCACCTTTGCTATGTCTGCTGCTAAAGCTTTTATTTACACATTAGTTTTATTTACACACTCATATGCACACATGTTGTTACAGTAAAATCAAAATGAGCAATTCAGATCTATAGAAAGCCCTGTGAGACTCAGCTATCAGCCAGAAGTGGCAAGGAGCTCAGCCGTTGCTGGCTGATAGGGAGGAGGTTACTCCCCAAGAATTCTCATAGTAGAAATACACAGTTCTCTGCAGGTGCACGAAAATAGCCAGGATGAAATAATATAAACATAGAACTTGTGAGAGATAGGTTCTAACCAATTGAAGTTTCTAGCGTGGTGGTGTGGTAACTCTTTTAGCCAATAAGCTGTAGTTCTAACCCTATATAAACTGTGTGCTATGTCTAATAAAATGTCTTCACTTAAATCCTATGGGTTTTGTGTTGTGAAGTCCTTTCTCCACCACGAACTTTGTTTACTTTATTTAGCTTACTTTACACACATACGTTTTTTCTTTAATCAGCTATTATCTTTATTTTTCATTACGAATAAACATTTTTAGCATCTGATAATGAAAAGAACTATCATTGTGTGGCCATATGTATCATATACAAAAGCTGTATGCAGAATAAATTTAGCTTAGTAGTCAAATAAAATTCCAAGAAGATATTTATATGGAATAGCTGGAACTTGTATTGAAAAGAAAAATTGAAATAATGCATAAGGGCATGTGGCTGGTATGGGTGTGGTAACTGAAGACAGAAGCAGAAGCAAGAAAAAATGTTTTAAGTTAATACTAAGCCTGCAAATAAGAATGGCAAAGCTGCATCCAAAAATAATATTCATGGATATCTCATTGCAAGATATATTCACAGCATTATTCTGGGCATTAACAACAGCAACAATTAAAAAACTCACAACATGCACACACACACATACACACACAAAAGAAAAAAAAAGAAAATGTGTTTTCTATAAATTAAATTGTTAATTAAATATTAAAGAAGATACAGTTTCTATTTTCAGCAGAACAACAGCTTTCAGCCAAATGCCAACACAGGACCCACTTTGCTCTATAAAACACCGTTATTGCAGCAGTACCCATGCAACTTAATGAACTTGTTTACTTTTGCAAGACAGTCTTTGGATCTGTTATCTCTTGCTTTCACACAGCATAAACACACCAGCCTGGTACGTAACCTTAACTACAGTTTTTAATTTGGATCGCTGTTACCTCCTTTAGTATTCAAAGTAGCCTTGCTGGAGAGAAAAACAATTGCTCTAAGGCAACAAATTTTATCCACTTTTGTTCCTCTGGATAACAATATTTCCCAGCCTTACTTTCAGGCTGATGCTGAATTACAGGCAGAGGTGTTTGCAGTTGTTGCTACATCCGGATGACTCTCCATTTCCCTGCCAACAGAAGAGATGGACTCTTCTTTCTCCTTCAGCGCTAGCAGGCACTAGGGGAGAAGGAGGGAGGTGTTACCGAGCCCAGCCCCGAGCTGGTGGCTGCAGAAGCAGTTCAGGGGCACCTCCAACGTGCCAGTGGGACATGCAGCATCGGCACTCTCTGACCGCAGTGGCAGGACACACCCCCGCAGCCAAGCCATCCCCTCTCCAGACGGTTCGGCAACAAACTGGGGGTGCTGCTCGAGCAATCAGGGGCAAGTTTTGTCTCAATTAGCACACAAACCAAATACTCTTCTGTGGACAAGGGGTCCTCGACTGAACTCTGCTTCGCAGGCTTCCTCAGTGGCTCAGCACCAGCACTACTGCTTTGTCTTACAACTGAACTTCACTGAAGTCAATCACTCTCCAAGGTAATTAGTCTTGTTTCAATTAGTAGGATAATTAACACCTCATTTAAAGCAGAAAATAGTTCTCTTAATTGCAGTACCATATGACTAAATCTGAGTTTGCCTCCAGCCCAACAGTTCCCAAAAGCCTTGACCTGACAGTGCTGACCAGGAATCAGTAATAGAAAGAAATTACAATGTTAAAAAGAGTTTCCACTCTGGCTAGTCCAAGCTTTGCAGGATATTTCAGGGCTCTCAACACATTTTTTCCTCAAAGAATACCCATGACACTGCAGACAAATTCCCTATACAACCATACAGATAAAAACACTTCCAGCTGCAACACAAGAAACATAACTGATTACTACATGAGATACCATGTTCTTTTAGCTTTGGTTTTTTTCATAGGGAGGGTAGAAACACCAGTGGTCAATCCTTCAGCAAAACCATCTTCAAAAGAGTCACACCATGTGCCTGAGAGTGTCATCCAAATGCTTTTTGAACTCTGCCAGGCTTGGTGCTGTGACCGCTTTCATGAGGAGCCTTTTCCAGTGCACAACTTCAGGCCATTCCCTTGGGTTCTGTCACTGGTCACCGCAGAGAAGAGATCAGTGCCTGCCCCTCCTCTTCCTCTCACCAGGAAGCTGTAGACTGATGTCTCCCCTCAGTCTCCTCTTCTTCAGGATGAACAGATCAAGTGACTTCATCTGGTCCTCATGCAACTTCCCCTCAAGGCCCTTCACCATCTTTGTTGCCCTCCTTTAGATGCTCTCTAAGAGCTTAACGCCTTTCTTATATTGCAATGCCCAAACTGCACTACAATATTCAAGGTGAGGCCGCTCCAGTGCAGAGCAAAGTAGGACAATCCCCTCCCTTGACCAGCTGGTGATGCTGTGCCTGATGCCCCCTAGGACACAGTTCGCCCTCCTGGCTGCCAGGACACTGCTGACTCATATTCAACTTGCCTCTTGGGGATGATCCTGTGCAGGTCTAAGAGTTGGACTCAATGATCCTTGTGGCTCCCTTCCAACTCAGTATATTTGGTGATTCTGTCATTCTGTGAAAACTTAAGTTGTACTTGGAGAGGGGTGAATCTGAGACACCTTGATTAGCCAAAAGTGTCTTGGTTTGTGGGAGATTTTTGTGCAGCAGATGTTATAGGAAGGGGAGGTGGGGAAATCTGCTAATAACTGTAGAGATCTGCAGGAAACAGAATACCTTCAAAGGGGGGAGTTTCTTGGTGAAATCGAGGTAACAGAACTTGCCTTTAGGAGACATTCTTGTTCTGTTGTAAAGCTGAAAGAAGTCAGATTTTCCTGTGGAAAGGCTAAACAAGCATTTAGATCTCTTCCATTTCATTTGATGAAAACAAATACTCCAGAAAGCAAAAGCTATTTAATTTATAACTAGCAATCACAAATATTCCTGATTATATGACAGACCCATTTTCATATAGTTTAAACAAGTATTCCTCCTTTCAGCTTTGGTGTTTTAACTCAGTTAAGGAATTTTCAGGAAAGACATTTTCAGTGACTGTGATGTGCAATGTTGCTCAAATCCGTGCTTATTTTTGTGTTCCTTCACTTAGACTGGGATAAGCTCATGGGGTGCTCAGAAACTGTACAAGTATTGGTGTTCATCAAAGCAAAGATGTCTGCAGATTCGGGGAAAATGCCTGTACTGCACTGCTTGAAAAGTGATATGTGATGATTGAGTTATTAAAGGAGGAATCATCAGGGTGTAGCCAAGAGGAGCACATAAAAATGAGTGACAGTCCTTCCTGAAATGAGTATATAACTATACATGCAGCCTTAACATTCTTCTAGCATTGCTTGGAATTTTTGCATAAAATTTCTTGCAGCAGGGACTTTTGGTTGCTTGACAGATTCCAGCTGACAGTCTACAGGTGAAAAGCTTTCTGCCACATTATTAGTCCTTTGAGTCATTCAGGAGCACAGTGACAAGTGCACATTATGTGTATGCACTTATCTTACCAAGGGCCAAGCTGCAAAAATCCTCCTAAAAATGGCTTTATTGACTTAAGCAAGTTTATGTCAAGCTTAAAGATGTGTAGAATTTGATTCCATGCACAGGGCTTCCTTTAACGTTTGATTTCCCACTTTTTATTCAGCAAGCAAATAGCCTGTCAATGGTCAGCAAGGATAAATTTTCCTAGCACTGTAATTCAGAGAGCAGTTGTTGATTTTGCAAAGAGATGTGCTAACTTACAGCCAACCTTCTCCTTTTATTCTGGGCTTGACATAACTTTGGAAATGTTTTTAAGAATTTAAAGGCTATAGAGCATATTCCATTTTTCTCTTGAACATTTAGGTATATATGTTACATGCTTAAATAGTCAAATATTACTTCCCTTCCCCCAGCAGAAATGAATAGATTAAAACCAATATAAAGCTTGCAGGCAACATTGTGCAGTTTGCTTCCATGCACATCAAGATCTCCTGAAGGGAATAATGCTCTCTTGACAACTTAAAAAATGTACCCTGTAGGATGTGATGTTTCATTATTTAGCATCTATGCATTTATAATGTAGTGGTTCCCGGCTTGTGTGAAAACCCCTGCTGTACTGCAGTAAATAAAATGCACCACCCAGGAACAGGAAAAAAGCCTCACCCAGAGGGGAGGACTTCACTTCAACTCCAATAGTGCAAACCACTTCACAGATTCAAGGAAAAGAGAAAAATGGGAACATTCACAACTTCACATTGAGAGGTTAAGATTGAGAGCTTGGAAAATGTGGTAGCCTAGCGAGATGACAGTCAGCTTGAATTTTTAACCCTTTGATACTTATTTTTTCTGGGTAGAAAAATTTAGCATGTGTAGGAAGCTGAGGTGACCATGCAACAGGTCGATTGTCTGCGTGTAACTGTGAACACGATGAGACACTTACCATGGAGAGTTCAGGGAAATCAGATTAATTTGTAAGAACGGACTACTTCAGGCCCATACTGTGATGAAGGCTGACAACCCTACAGAGGAGAAGATGGTGGGTGTTGGCTGGCACTAGCCACACTCATCCACTGGGGAGTGACACTGCTGTTCCTCAAGTCCATAAGTCTACAGTGATTCCTATGAATGACCTCTGGGAAACTGGAAAACCATCCAGTCCCAACAAGAGACAGTAGATGAAAAAGTTTCCACCTGACTACAGTGCAATGGGCAATGCACCTCAAAATATATTGCTTTTTCCTTAATATTTCAGCCTTCAGATAGACCTTACAAATAGAGAAAATCACCAAGAGGCTCAGTGATGTGGTCTAAATATTGCACCAATGTTCTTCCCTGTTAGGACCCTTTTGAAAGCACAACCATGTACTTTATTGTGGTGAAGAATGAGGTAGTTTGGTTTGTCTGCTCTCTTATATTTCCCAGAGGTGTGGCCAATGTGATATCCCTCAGAAACATGGTAGACCATTGCAAAAAAGGCTGAACTAATGTCAAACCCATGTAACAACACTTTAAACATAAAAACCAGGCATATGATCAAGACCCATCACAGTTGGGCATCTGGGTCTGTTTCTAGCTTGGTAGTCCAGTAAAATCCTTGTGCTTAGATTAAGGTATATGCCTTACTGTGTCATGTTATGTGCTTTCCAGGCTGTTAATGCTTTAAAATACAAATTACAGTGTTTCAGTCTGTCATCCTCTGCAGAAAATTATCTTGCATAGCACAGAACCAGTTCCACTGTTGTGCAGAATTTATGGTTTGCTCTTTGGAGATGTCAGACTGTCTCACTGCGGAATTAAGGGGTTCTGGGTCACTCTCTTGGTGCTAGATGATTAGTAGGTGCTTTGGATCTGGCCATGATTCACATTTCAAAGAATCCTTAAAATATTACTTTACTAATTTCATAAATATTAATATGGTGCACAGCAGGGAAGCAACAGTCCTAATTAGAAGCTCCTTTTACAAGAGGCACCACTGCAATCCAAGTACTAAAAATCAGGTTGTTATAATTGTAATTGCTGAATACTTGGGCTTATGGTGAGTTTTAGCTCTTCTCACAGAATTATGGTGTCTTAGTCACCCTTGTTGCATTGACAGAATGTTTGGAGAAAGTCTCCTCTTTCAAATAAACCTAATAGTATTCCTTGACTCATGGATATTCCAATGTTTTTCTATTAATGTTTCTAATATCTTGCATTTCATTGTCTATTTTAGATAACTGTTTACATTACTTATACTTTCTTCCATATTTACCTCCACATTTTCAAAACTGAAATCACACTAATCATTTTATTCCATATTTTCTCTCCAGAACACTGTCATTTTTAGGTGAAGAAGTGGACTATCACAACAATTGGTGGTACCCATGAAAGAAGCAACAGTAAAAGAGGAAGCAGCCATGTTTCCTCTCCCATCACAGCAGTAGCAGTGACTGTGGACTTTGCAGAGTGTTGCCCCTTCTATGAGGCCAGAAGACGACCTTTCCTGCTGTGTTGCTCCCTGTTCCACTCACAGGCATCCAGGCTTGGCTTCTTGAACAAAATAACTTTTGTATAAAACATTTGCTGTAGAACCAACACTAGCCTAGAAGGAAATACCGTTTCTTTTTTTTTTTTATCACAGTCTCATCTACACTTAACATAATGAGTTAACATCACTTAACATCTGCGCTGTTCTCATCTACACTTAAATAAAGTAGTGCACATTATGGCTGTGCTAAGACTGGGGTAGATAAAATTACATATTGCTGAGTATGTCCAACTCTCGGCTTCCATGAGGTTTGGAGACGCTCAATACCCCTAGTAGAGTTTATCAGAAGTTGGCCCATCAGGTCCAGGATGCCATTAACTTTTGGTCAACCCTGAATTGGTCAAGTCATTGGATGAGATGATCACTGAGGTCCTTTCCAACCAAAGTATCTTATTCTGTTCTAAATTTTCGTTACCCTATCCATATACTCTGGAAGGTGAATAAAGAGGAGCCTTATTAGTCTGTTACTTTGTTCTATTTGTTGTAGCATTTACTTATCATAAAACCAGAAGTATTAAAAGAAAATTATAATTTACAGAGTTAAAATATATGGTTTGATCTGCTTTCCCCAAAAACTTGCCTCCTGTTGTACTGTTTGTAGATGTTGTTGCAATGTTGCCTGTTGCATATCAATTCCAGAAAAAGGCATTTAAGTCATTTAGAACTGGGCTGTGCACCTATATCTAAAAGGACAACTCAGATTCTCAATTAGTTACTAATATGAGTACAACTACCACAACTTGGCTCCTGGCTTATCAGCAAAATCACACTGATTTTGTGACACAATGGTTTTTTTTGCTTGTATACTGCTTACTTGTGAAAAACAAATAGCAGAAAAACACTTCTTATTTGTTGAAGTGTCTCAAATTTAAATGATTTGAAGCCTACTATTTTTAAAGTTATGTAGTCAAAATAAATACACAACATTCTGAAGTTATCAAAATTATTTATTTCCCACAACCAGTTTTTGTCCTTATCACTCATCTGACAATATTGTTTCTTTATTTTAATATTTTGGATTTTTCTAGGTGAGATATTACTTTAGATTTATTTTTTTTTAGGATCTCCTTCCCTCCTTTATTAGAAAATTAAAATCACTGTACCTTGGGGAATCAGAAAGGAATGCTGTTCTGACAGTTCATTTTTCTGTCAGTCATCTGTGAAGTTTTCATTAACCATGTTCATTATTCTATTTATGTTATGTCTGTGCTATTGAAACATCTTTAATGCTTCTAAGATATAAGGAAAATTCCACTACATGCATTTTGCACTGACATGGAGCAGATTGCTTCAGTGTGATATACACTTATAAAAAATAACTACCAGCCTGTTCAGCTGATATTCCAGTGTGAAATAAAGCCAAGTCATTCTAAAAGAGTGTCAAATTAATTCAGGGTCAGAGTGAACTGTTGTTCTCACATGCAGTATGTTTTGTTTTATTATTTTTCCTTTATGCCTCTCGTAAGTGAAGGGTATTTTTTACAATTCTATTGCTTTCAGAGGGTTAATGCTAAAATTTTGCTTTTCTGTATTTATCTTTACTTATTGTAGGGCTTGTCTGGTTGTTGGGTTTTTTTTCGTAATTTGCATTACTGAAATTGTTAAACTACACTGCTATATTAAAAATAGAAAAATTATGAGCAACACAGTGAAAAGTCTAAATGGACTGTGGCTGAACAGAATGTATATAAGAACAACCAAATTCACAATGGAGGTGCTTCTTCAGGAGAGAGACCAAACAGCTCAGAGAACAAAACATAGTGGATGTGCTCCACTTGTAGAAGTTACACTTTAGGAAACAAATATCATCAGCTCTGTAATACTCAAAGGGTTTGTGCAGCACAGGGAAATGGGTGGGTGGGGACCTTAATACTTAAAATGAGTGATCATTCCCTCCTGTGATCAAAGAGCCAGGTTTGCTATTAAGTTTTGCTTTCTTAGTTAGGTCTGTAAGAACTTATGTTAGTAATAAATTTAAATTTAAAAACACAACGTTTGTAGCTAGGGGAGCAGTTTAGGCTAAAGCCCAAAGGAAAAAGTGTGGGATTTTGGGTTTGGGTTTTTTTTTTTCAGACAGAAGTTTTGGGAAGCTGTTATAAACTACGTGGCCAAATACATGTATGCATGTATGTATATGTATATATATTAAATATATATATTTTATATACACATATAAAGTTCTCTCTTTGTCAGTAGTAAAATAGGTTGGAAGAAAAGAGGTTATGGACATACTCATCTACAGCAGCCATGAAGCAAGGGATCTACAAGGATCCCTGGGATTCACAAGAAAAGTTCATGTGCACACTGACTATTATCTAGGATTTCCAAAGCCCAGTAATTTCTATTGCTGTCAATAAGACTTTCCAAATTTCCTTTCTCCTCTCCTCTCTCCCTTAAGCTCTGCAGGCAGGAATCACCCTCCCTTTCCTCACTCGCCTCCCTCCCTCCCTCTCTGTCATTTCCCATTAGAAATGTCACTACCCCATCTGCTGCCCCTGAACTCCCTTGTGCTGGCAAGGATGCACAGGCAGAACGAAGTAGCTGAAATCATTCAGCATAGTATGCAACACAGACGCTTCCAAGGCAATCACTAGCATTTTCTCCCAAGAAAAAAGTCAGGCAAAAGGGATTAACGCTGCTATGTTTCTCTTTTGAGCCCTGTAACACAGATCAGGACACATGTCCTGCATCACCAAGTCCAACTCCTTCTTCCTGCAGACACCACGTAGTTTATTTGTATGAGCATGCATGCTTTGTGCCAGCCAAGCTAACTGGTGACTGAAGGTTTGCTTATGCCTTCCAGTACATCCCTGGATACAAGATATGCTGTTGGAATACCTGAATTGCATGGAATTTTCTTTGTATGTCTATCTCAAATGACATTACAATTTCAATCCTCAAATGCACATGTTACTGCAGTCAGCAGGACTTCACTCATTTGAAATTAAGCGAGATTTCTTGTTTTGATCAAATGAAACTGTAATAACACAGCTCAAAAAGTGTACATTCTTACTGAAAACCACATTGTACAGGAACTGCTTCTTCTGATAATTACATATTTGGTGACAGAGGGTGAGGGGGTGAAGAAAAGCTATTTTCCCATCTGCAGCAAATCCTGACAGCAGCTTAAAAACAACAGTAATGAGGGACACCAAAAAAGAGATATTTGTGAAGGCTTTTGATATTAGTTTCAGATAAGTATGCCAAACACAAAGCCTGCTTTAATTTACTTCACTTTGCATGGGAGGGGGCCTTGTGCTGCTCACTGGAATTCCTGGAAAAACACTGAAATCTCAGGGCATGCAGGTCTCACTCACTGAATTTTTTAAAAAAGAAATAGTCAGTATTTTACTTTGCGTTATTCACACCATTCCAACTCTGGACAGAGGCAGAAAAGGAAGAACCAAAAAGTGGATCAAATTTTACTGACCCAATTCAGTGAAAAAAGGAAACATTCAGTTTAGTCTTTATGAAGTTCAAGTAATTAATCTCATCCTAAGCAGACTCCTCTTTGCTGTAGAGCCCTGAGTATGGGCTCAGGGAAGTTTGGAGAGGAAAATTAAGTGATAACTGTTGTCAACTCTGGACAACAGCAGCAGGGAAGAAAAAAAGCCTTCTAACAGTTCTGTCCTGAAACCCAGAAATGCAGAGCAAATTTCTGCCTTCAGCTCTGCCCTTCGCCCTGCTGTGTCACAGCAGTTTTAGGGAAAGTTCTTTGCATGATCTTACACCTTCCAAAATCTACCTCCTCTTAGGCATAGGAGAACATGGTGCAACACCCACCAGTGCTACAATAAGTGGATGCTTTGATCATACTCAGGAGAAAGCTTGGGGCTTTTGAAAGGTCTTTGCTTTATAAAGTGTGGCTCCTGTGCTCTGCCTTGCAATCCCATCTGCTGGCATGTGCAATCATAACCCTTCAGCTGAAGATCTACACTATAAAAATCTGCAATGCAAGGTACTGAATACATGTGTTTATCTGTAAATGCCTCTATTTGGAGACAGAACTTCTATTTATACCTTTACATACACAGTAAATTTTCTGTAACACCCATAAGACATTAAAATGAGTGTTTATGAAAAACAGAGCACGGGAATTTCTTTGATCTTCAGAAGCTGTTGTTCTCTCCTACCTGTAGTACTTGCTGCTTAACAAACAAATCATTTCTTCTAAAACCCTGAATAATTCAGGCCAGCAAAAATCTCAGAACACTTTGTCACTAGAAAATAGTTTTGAGACTTCACCTAGTGATTGCTGGATGATGAGAATTGTGTACACAGGGACATCACAATGTAAGACTGTTCCCTAGACAACTAATACCATTTGAAACAGAAGAAAAGTAGGTATTGCTTATCATGCTCTTTTGTTGTTTTTTGATGGATATTTTAGATTAAGAATAAATTGATCACAGCTCTAGTAAATTAGCTCAAATACAAGCAGAAGCTGTTATGGCACTCCATCAGGGACTACTCCTGGAATGGTTTGTGGACTGAAGGCAAGCACAGATGCTTTGCCATCACTACCTGGATGTAATCATGGCTTCTTGGCTCCAGTCAAGATAAAGGTCTACTTCTATTTTTATTGACTCTTGATGATTTTGCTTTATTTATTCAAACTAGCTATACTGAAACCAAGTTTAAAATGAGTATCTGCCTACCTGGATGTGGGTTTTTCTGTTGAGTTTTTCTCATACCCAATTTGAAAATCATCTTTCTTTATGTGTAAAATGAGATTAAATTCTTCATTTGTGCTAATTTTTGCACTTTATATTTAGCAGACTGAAAGAGGGTTGGTTTGTTCTGGTTTTCAATTTTTTTTCAGGCATTTGGAAGCAATCTCCTAGGCACAGCATGAACTAGTAGCCAGCACAAAGTACAGCTTCAACAATGTCCTCTTAGTTGGGGAAAAGTCTTTGCACTTACTAAGCAACCACTGACTGGGAGCTGAGGATGAAGAGGACAGCAGTCTTCCTAAGGACCAAATCTCATTCTCCACCAAAGTTTTACCAAAGGTCTTGGGTGTGGAGGTGCAGCAGAGAGAGTAGTGTCAGGCTGCTCAAGGGGCAAAAACCACAGCAAAAGCTTTAGACATGCTTTTGAGTGATAACTGAGGAACAGATCAACCTGTTGGGTGACAGCCATCCTCCTACTTCTGAAAGAAACAGGTTGCATAGCCTCTGCCCCTTGGGCTCTGAGCAGGAGCTAAAAATGTTCTCTGGGATTGCAGTTAATGGCTCTGGATGGCTCCATTGAGCTGTACCATACTGATGTAGCTGGAAACATGTTCCACTTTGGATGTTACTCATATCAGCTAGTATCACAGAACAAATTGTCACTCCTCTGTTTTAGCCTGGTATAAACAGAGCAGAACGTTAGGAAACATCCAAAGTTAATCAGAAAATAACAGAAGAATAAAAAGCATTTCTCAAATTGATTGCACAAACAAATTTTATTGTTAAAAGCAAAAAAACACCCTACAATGTACAGCAGGGTCCCCAAATTCAATTGCTGTGTTATTTTAAATTCAGTATTGATGAAGTTCTGATTCTTGCACTTCAAAACTTCTTCATTAGTTTAGCTCAGTCTGAAGAGCTTGACTTTATCATAACTCAAGGCACAGCACCAAAACACAGTCCACAGCCTGACGTGAGACGGTCAAAACTGACGTCCAGTCAGGGTTATTCTGTCAATTAATCAGAATGCCTGATACCTGGAGAGTCTGTGCACATTGGCTGAGCATCTGATTATGGCAGTGCTATAAATGGGTAAGACTATATGTCATATGGCTTTCCAGACAGCACATGATGTATTCTACATCAGGAAATTTAGTGTGCTTATTACTTCACAGCTTGGATTCCAGTTGCTTGCAGAAGTGCCGCCTGTGTTTTGGAATTACGTGAAAAGTTTGTCGCACTCAGTAAACATCTTGTTTTACTATCATGGTGATATTCAAGCATATGACCATATTATTCTCAGAATCATCAGAGAATCCTTGTATAATAACATTATAATTGCCCTAAAACAAGTAAGAAAAAAAAGGCAATTAGTGCGTAATTCTGCTTACTCTTGTCTAAGTAGCTACTTTGAATGGTTCTGGTGATTCCTGTTAGGACTGAAAAAAACAGATTACCATCATAGACTGCTACCATGGCTATAGTCAGATATATGAGTACACCAAAAAAATTAGTGCTCAACTTTCTTCTCATGATTGGAGTACTCAGGAACAGCACTCCCTGGTCTAGGAGAGTCCCATCGGAAAGTGTCAAGTCTGCCAAAAACATCTCATCTGTTGAAGGACTGCTCATGGCAGAGGATGCTCCTGCCCACTACCAGCTCTGGAGCTACACAATGTGTTGGGCTGGATGAAGACCAACACTGTTAGAGGCCTGTGAGTTTTGAAATAACGGTTGGCTGGAAATTTTGTATCAGTAGGACCTCCTTAGTGACATTTTTAGGGATTAACAGGGATAATAAGGATCTTGGAAAGGCTCAGACAGCTGTTGGGGCAGGTGTTGGACAAGAGTGGGTCAGCTGGAGGATTGGTGCTGCTCTTGTTTTAATGCTGAAGCACTGCTTTTACTTTTGGATATTGTTATACCTCTTCAAATCTTTGAAAATAGTTTCAGAGAGTAACAGACCAGCATGGAAAGAGAATGTAAAATAAAGAATGAAACGGGCAGAAAGAATATGAACGGTTTTATTCAAAAAGGTAAAAGGAAATATAATTTACCAAATAAAATGGAATTATTAAGGTGCCAATAATTGATTTCTTTGGTCTTTTATAAAATTTTCCTAGTTACAGTGGCCGGGACCAGTTTATCACTGTGTGGGTGTAACCAAAACTGTGTATTCTAAACCCTCTATGTCATTTCTGATGGACTGTTAATAACGGATTATTTGCAGCAGCTGCCCAGGGCACACCTGCCCCCTCAGGCTACAAGCTGGGTATTAAAGAATCCTGGAAGAGAGGGGAGTGGTTCTTTGTTTTCACACCAGTATGTGATGACTCCCCTCCGGGGAGGCATTAGCACCTTCACACTCAGCCTGAGGGGTCATGTCTGCTCATGGGCCATTAGGGACTGGCACAATAGGCAGCTGCAATGACCTAGGCCATCAAAGATTCCAAAAATATCCCATGACTCACAGAATGATATCACGCCCTCTGGAACTCCCTGCCCTGGGGGAGGTACTGGGCATTCCCACCTGAACCAAAGGGTATATATTCCTGGGGTTTGGGTCTTCTGGTACCACTCATTGGATCCAGAGAAGGACCAGAACCTCAACAGGACTGTGACAGCCACTCTCAACCAGACTGTGACCATTACCTGCACCAACAGGTTTTCCTTTCCATTTACTTTGCACTGAGGGGGGCCACACGGTGCTCAGCACTGGGGCTAACCAACACCATTCTGTTTGTTCCCCAGGGTGCTGGGTTATACTTCTGGGTTTTGTGGGTTAAAACCAATTTTTCCTCTGTATCATTGTATTTACTGCAATATTTTTATTAAATTGTAACTCTGACTTATAATCTCTCTCGAGCTGAGTTCATTACTTCCACTGGTTTACCTTTCAACCAGCTCAAAAATAAAGGAGGAATAATAGAGGAATAGTCACCTGAGGATATCTAGCATTTCAGAGATGTTAACATTTTGGAGTGATGACTTCAATCATGAGAAAGTTTTCTGACATGTTCTCTTCTGTTTTTACAGTTTGGGTGAACATCTCTTTTCAGGAAATACACATCTGTAAGTATGTGATTTTACTATTGTTATTTCTTTATATAAACGGTTGGAAAGTACCTTTGGAAATGATGTTCTTGAACCTTTAACGTCAAATTCTTCTACAAGTGTTTCTGTAAAACAGAGATAATTATAATACAAATGGTTACTTAACCATAAAACTATCAATCAGACTGCCTAAATAATTTCCAAGCAATATAGCATATCTCTCAGCAGCAGTTGCCAGTGTCAATTATCCTTCCACTGATAAAGCCCTCACCTGGTTCTTCTCTCAGAGCTCTGACTATTTTTTAAAACCACATTAGAATATAGAAATTAACCACAGTGCTCCTGCAACATCTCCTTTCAGACGCATCTTACTGTGATAACTGCAATAATTTAACTTGTAATAGTAGTTCAGCTGAATGATAACCAAAGAGAACTGATACTGATTTTTAAAGAAAGAAAAACACAGACTGTGTATTTTGACCTCCTTATAGGCCTTTATGGCCTTAAGACTGACATCCTGCCTGAATTCTCTGTAATTCTCTGTCTCATGTTAATGCTGGTTGGCCCCTACCAGAAGATTGACTTTTCTCTATTAAAAAAAGCATTACACCTGGATGTAGAGAATTTCTCGAAACACCCACCCAGACACATACCTAAATAAACTGTGTTCTGGATATTAGTAGTGCCCATAGCACCTCTCAAGGTTTTCTGTACAGTACAGTGAAATGTAGTCTTTCCATGTCATTTCAGAAATGTTAATAACAAGTGTCTTACTGAGAAGGATATTAGTAATCCTCAATTAGGGAGATGGAAACTGTAGTACAAGGATGTTAAAACATAGACTTTGGACATTTTCTGTTTTAATGGAGTTCTGGCACTAGAGAACTGCCTGCTCTGAAGTCTGCTGCCTGCCAAGCAAGGCCTAGATCGTGGAGAGAAAAATCTGTTTGCATGGGTTGATCGCACACCGACCTCCTTTCAGCATTTCACACACTGAGTACTCATCGTCGGCTCCGCTGCAAAGCACGTGTTTCCAGTGCAAAGCTTTGGCACCGTCATACCAGACATTGAACACAATCTTCAAAAACGTCATGTCACTTCCTAAATAAAACATTGCAAGTAAGAAAATTGTAGCTGGTAGGGAATAAAAATACATATGCAAACACGCTATTTAGATAAAAAATTAGTTTTATCTGAAATACAATAGTTTTTAAAGATTACTCCCAAAACTGGCAAAAATATATATCTTGAAAACTGTAACTTCCAGGGGAAAAAAACCCAAAAAGCTGGTTTAAAAAAAAAAATCAATCTTAAAAAGTATTTGAGTGACCAAGTTCAAAATCTGTTTCAATTCCTTCAGCAAAAGTTACAGAGTTCACTCAGCTCCACAGATAACCTAAAAACATGCCCAGATGAAGACTTTAGTTTTAGGCACATGTTGCCAACAAACTGTCCTGAATGTTGGTAGCCATCATAAAGATATCTTTCTAGGGAAGCATACCTAGTCCAGTTTCAGAGTTTTTATTCAGAAGGTGAAGTTTATGATACAGTCATTTCATAAACATTTAATTAACTCAGCTTGCCAGTTTAAAGCTGGGTTTAAAGATTACAAGTGGGTTTGAACCCACAATCCAGTACCATTTCCAGCCTCTGGAACACATATTCTTCATAGAAGTCCTGCCATACTTGGATGGCCTAATGATATTCTCTCTCCTCAAAAAGACTTGGATCTGCTTCAGGCCAGAAGGGCTTGTGTGTGGCAAACCTTGTCTGTGTCTCCCAGACAAATGCACATACATCTAAACCATTTCAGATTTGCACATACATCTAAACCATCTCAGATTTGCACATACAGTGCCAGTGCCTGTGCAGGGCTCTGGTACCTATTCCAACAAGTAAAACTCGAACACCCTTCTTTTCACAGATAATCATTTCTGTCCATCATCATAGTTCATCCTTTCCATTTTTAATCATAGAAATTGATTTCCTAAATCATCTGCCACTTAGGATGAAGTGTCTGCTTTTCGCCTGTATTTGATTTTCTGCATTTCCAGGATATAATTGTCTAGTCAAGAGAGACTCACTTGGAATCCAGGCAACAGTAAGCTTCCAAACGGATGTGTTCATGATGCTGCAAGGTGTCAGATTCAATCTGAAAGCTTGAGCTGTAGAATCTATAGGAAAGTAATATTTCATATTCTTAGTGTGAATAGGCTTCTCCAGGAAAATAATAAAAATATACACATACACTCACAATAAACACATACACATTTAAAAATATATTTAATATAAAGTGTATATATAATACATATACCTTAGACAATATTAAAAATAATAGACAATATATAAAATTGTGTAAATATGTGTACTAAATATTAAACATGTATTTTAAATTGTTTTATTATTTACATGCTTAGAGGGCAATACCAATATAATCTTTCTTTAAGTAACAAGAAAATTCCGTTTTTCAGTTAGTGATATTTTGCACACAAATACCAGGCAAAGTACCTTTATTTCTCTTTTGAAGGTACACAAAATTTTTAGTGGCATTAAGCCAGCATGGTCATCTGCTGAAAATATCCCTACTTATGGTAACCATGGAACCTATATAAACTTGATGACAACAGGCAAAAATGTTTTTAATGTGCCAGCATATTTTCCAGGATAAGGTAAATGAACCTTTGAGTAGACTTGCTCTGTGAATGACCCACCTAGCATTTTTAAAATATGCAAAATGTCAGCCTATGACACAGATATGGCAAGAAGGAACACACTGTGCTGTCCCAAAACCTGACTGATACCCCAGCCTGGCAGAATATCACATTTACTCTTCTTTTCTATATATTTTCATTGTAATATATTGGTTAACTCAATTTGGATAAGTTATACAATAGAGTGAATGGAAAACACGTTTACATCCATCACCTTCTAGTATTTCCTGAACCAAAACACATCAGCTTTACTTGAGAGTAAAATTCTCTCTCTTAGTTGCTAGAACCAGCATTGTGGTAATATTTAGGCCTATGAAGTGTAATTCTTGCAATAGGGGAATGAACAACAGAAACAGACTTCAGCTGAACTTCTTTGTATTTTTCTGTATTCATCAAAGAAAGAAATTTGAAAGAAAACTTACATTTCCTCAGACTACAGTAATTATTGTGCAAACAGAGAAAAAGAATTAGCTATATTTTACTTACCACAAAAATCATACGACATTTCAAGATCTGATGACATACAAAGTAATTCACTGACTCCAGAGGTGAATAAAGTGAAAAAAAGAAGTCCAAACATAATTACTTTTTTTTGCTCAGTATCTGATAAAATAAAACTTTGTTTTGAAAAAAGAGGAACAAAATTCAGCACAGTCATCCTCAGTCACATGTCTTCAGGGAAGCATCAGTTATTTTGTCAAATTCTCTGCAATCTTAATTAATCTTACTGCAGCACCATCAGTTATCGTTGCAATAAATTTTGTGAAGAAAAAAGAATTTCTGCTTTTGTTGCTATATTTTCCCCAGACAACGCAGCTCAAGCCACGAGTGAAAAGTGAAAGAGAAAACTGTGCAAAATGGGGAACTGAAGTGAAAACATGATTACCAGAAGCATGAAAAGGGCGAGTTTAGTTGACTCATCGGGTGTAACATTTTGAAAGGCATTAATTTCACACGTAGACTTTCCTGTACCTACTGAAGAAGAGAAAAATCCTCAACTGATGAAACCAAGTCCACTCTTTTGCTGATATGGTAGACAGTAACTCTCAAGAGGTTTTTTAATAAATTTCTCACAAAGCTCACTGTGCTTTAAAAACTCACCAGAAATTTGGAGGAATGTAATTAGATGATGTATTTCCAAATGGAGCTGAGTGCAACCATCTCACATGTCATTGAGTAGAACCACTGATGTTCTGCATTATGTCAGCTACCACCTTCAAAGCTGTGTCTATCACAGTTATACTTCTTAGTGAGAGAAAACTTAAAAGCCCATAAAGTTACGACTGGTAATTCCCACATGCACCTCCCAGAGTCTCTCTGCGACCTTCTCCCAGACTTTTCCCCACAGTCTCTGCTGGAGAAGCAGCACTGTGTGTTTTGCCTGAGAGCACAGAGCACAGGAGTGGGTCGAGGTGGACACCGAACATGAGTCAGTTACTAACAAAGGCTGTCAAATTTGGATCAGGATGTTTCTATAAGAACACAGAATCTGCCTGTCACAACTGAAGAATGGTTACAGCCCAATTTTATCCTGGGATGCTGAAAATACTCCAGGTTGCAGATTTTGATACTCAAGTCTGAAATATCAAAACAAAAACTTTTAAAGTACTCTAGATACATCCCATTATTTCTTTCTGTTAGTCCATTACACAAAGAATAACATATTTTGCCTGTATCTGCTATATCAATTATGTGGACCAGACTAGGACAGCTCTTCCTGGACAAACCTGTCAATATTGCCAGTCCTAAATACAGAAACAGATCAAATAAAGGTTAATACCTCATCATAACAGCACAACCAATGTCTAACTGACAGAAAACACAATTAAGTTTTCTTTCTTGCTATAATAAAATATGGAAACCTACTGAATTTATGGAAGAATGGCTTACAGAAATTAATCATATTATTTCTCACAAGTCACCTTCTTGAGTTTATGTATGTCTGCAGGCTCCTATTAGATCAGAAATTGTATTTAAAAAAAAAAAGAAGCAGTATATAAAACAGACAGGTATTTGGGTTTGTGTTAAGCAGGAAACTCAATAAAAACCACAACAAATATAACTTAATCAATTCTTCTGATTCCCCATTCCCCATCGTAGTGTCTAAAAGGTTTTATTCTCACAAATTCTGTGTATACCACAGTAATGTTTTACTTATTATGGTGCAGCAAAATAATAACAAATTGGTTTTCAGAAATCTGAGCGTGTAGCACAAAAGACAACTTTGGAATAATGACATGATCAAAACCATGACTGATTATGCCCAGAAGATGGGGGCAGCTCCCAGACTAGTTAAGGAAGGTGAGAATTCCATTAAAAGTACCTGAAAATATATAAGTAATGAGTTAATACTTTCAATAATTGACAAAATAAGATAAAAATTTGAAAATTCAATGTGGCTAGAGAATTCTGCTCAGTAGATCCAAATCTTTCTATAGGCCACAAGAAAAGTCCCACTGGCCTGACTGAGTTCAAAATTTAAAGAAATTTCTCACATTTGGCTTTTAAATGGAAATTCAAAATTATAGAAGTTTCCTGACAGATCTCCAGAGTACATACATAACACATAGATTTTTGCTGTTGTTTAACAGGATGCCATAAAACTTGTAAACCCTTTGTGATCATAGCAATAACACAGCTTTGTTTCAAGATGGCCAAATCTTGCTTTAAAATAGTAAAATATGCTGTGAAATTGAAATAAATCAGAAGGGCTGTAGTAGTTGGAAAAAAGAAACGGTGTATTGAGACCGCCACAGAGGAGTGATGAAGCAGCCACTAAAAGAGAGACATCTTGTGCATGTACAGTCTGAAAAAATGTTCCTTTAAACCACAAAGCCACAGCCACTGGTGTGGAGCAAGTTTAGTGGGAATCCAAGCCAGGCTTTCTGCTGAGTCTTCTGTCAGTACAACAGATTTAGCACAAGTGACAGGCCAGTCTGAAGTGGGCATGAGGTGGCACTGACCATACCCTACTGATGGACACAATTACACAGCTGAACCTGCGTCCCTCTGTGGCCAGACTTGTGCTGGTGTCAATGCACAGACTGGAAACAGTGCTGCAGACTTACAAGATTTTAGATAAAAGTTCTCAATGTAAACGAAGACAAGCTCTCTGCTGAACTCAGTGTCTCTCTAGGCCTGGATCAAGCATAGGTGGTTTTTGCAGATACTTGCTGCAGTAAAGATATAGATGAGGAATGAGTCCCCCCTGGTGGTTCGGACAGACAGACACATCGGGAAACCTCTGTACCCCCTCCTGCTCCTTGCTTGTTGCACTTTTATTGTACAAGTCAAGACTATTCCAATGCTTAAAAGTATCAGCTAAGAAAGCTACATTTTAAGAAGATCTATCTGTCGAGACAGAAACAATAACCTACTGGTATCACAGCTAAAATATCACTGATGATCATGATTACAAAGCCTTGACCATTGTATCTGGTCAAAGTGCCATTGAATCAAAATAACCTCAATAATTTTTAAATTTTTCAGCAAATTCAGTTTTAGATGCTTGTGGCTTTTGATGGCCCTATCAATGCTATTCATAGAAGTGATCCCTTGTGATGCTCACTAAAGCCTCAAACTGGTGCACTGGTGGTGTGAAGAGTCTGTTCTGTCCCTTTCAAGTCAGTATGAAGGTTACTAGAGAAGAATGTAAAGTTCTAGTTATTTTAATTTTGCAAAACCCTCTTTCTTTGATGTAGTGTTTTTCTTACAGACACTGATCCAGAAGGAAGGTGAAAAGGAGAGAAAGAGAAGTGGAAAGTGCTACACAATAGTGTTACTTCACTAAAGTTTTGTGACTATTTTACTTCAGTTATTTCAAAATCCTTTGTAAGAATATTCAGTAGGGACCAAATCTCACATCCAAATAATAGTACATAAAATAAGTCCAAGTCTAGAGAGTATAGGACTTCATACCAATGACTTCTAATTTCTCTACATCTGAGATGCTGAAAGGAAAAGTTTATTCCAAGCCTCCTCACTGATTTGTAGTTAAAATCCTTAAACTAATACATGATATTTTTAACCTCTTTCTCAATACATCTAAAAAGTGCTTAACTTACTTGTGATTGCTTTTCAAAATAATCACTTTGTATTCGGATTGTTGGCAGGAGATGAGCAGTTTGACCAGATAAACACTTATAAGTCACCAAAATCTCCCTCAGGAAAGATTTATAATATACATGATCATAATATCCCATCACAGAAAAATAAATAACAGAACAACAGTGTAGCATAGGAAAGTACTCCATCGCAAAGTGTTAGTCAGACAGAATTAAAAAGTATGTCCTAGTTCTTGGCATGTAACAAAACACCACTTTAATGGAAAACTCTTTCAAGATGTTAACCACATTTATTCAATTAAGAAAGAGGCACTAATAACTTAATTTTCCTTGCAAGACCATTTGTGAAAGTTTTTGAAGTAGATCGTTTTGCATCTGGAAGCAGACATGTATATTCCTTCTGATTCTGGGTTTAGGGTTGATGCTGAAGACACTCCAACATAAAGGAGCTGTATATAAGGCGTAAAGCACGCATTCACAAAACAAAAACACACTGAAACTATCAGCATGAAGAATAGAGAACTGTAGACCCTCTTCTCAAATCCTCTCCCCCTATCTTTGACAATGTTTATGTATGTATGGCCAGACTTCACAAACGAAGATTTGGGCAGGGCTCTCCCCACGTGGCTGTGCCCTTCCAGCCTGCACAGTGGATATTTGAGGTGAGACTCAGCGTGCACAGAACTGGCCCCACCATTTAAGTCCTAAGGTCCGTTCGCCACGGCCGAGCGAGCTTGGACAGTGACAGTGAAGTCCTCGGGACTGTCACAGCACCCGGTACTAACCGGGGCTGACCCTGCTTCACATCCGAGATGTGACGGGATGGGATGGCAGGGAGGCATTGAACTGCCAGGGGACGGTCCCCACTGAGACTGGAACTCAGGTCCTTGGGATTCAGAGTCCAGAGTGCTCTCCAATACACCACGGGACCGCCCTGGGACAATGTTTATAGTGGAAGGAGAAAGTCATGCCCAGGGATATGAAAAAGGGGTAGAGGTTTCATCTTCTCTACATGCAGCTGATGAAGAGCTTGAGTGAGCCAGGGGAGTCCAACTCAAGAGCTGTGCACCAGCACATATCCAGTGGTGAGTTGGTAGCATTTGAATAATAAACCAAATAGTTGTTGAAAGATAGAAATATTGATGTGCCTTATTCTGAACGTATTTTTTTAAGTTCCATATGCACTTTGGCTTAGTGGCTTGATTTGAATATATCACATTAAACTGCTAGAGACTATTAAAGTGAAGCAAATATATACCAGGTGGTATCCTGTGGAAACAATTCTGTTGGAAGTAACTCACTGTCTCTTGCCAGTAGGCTTATGGTTTATTTTTTCCAAGCCAAGTTTAGGATTAAAGCTTATAGTTATACTCTAAAGTATTCATTAAACTATTAAAGTTGTCAAAAAGAAGAGAAAGCAGAGCGTGAAAGGAGAAGAAAGGGATGTGTCCTACCTGAGGCTGACAGTAAGCACACCCCAGCAACACTGTCCACCCTGGAATTCCAGAAATGGAGACAGCTGGACATCTTTTGCGGCTGTTTGCTCTTGTTCTCTTTTATTCCCTGCTTAAAATAGCTGCTTGCTGAGGTCTGTACAGCTCTGGGATAATCTTATTATAGTGGATCCAACTCCTAGCTAGCACACTTGTTCCATTTCTCAGGCAGACTCCTGCAGGCTGTGCTGTACATGGGGACATGAAGAAATCCGTGGTATGAGGCATAAAGAAATTTGTGGTATGACCACAGGGCTCCACAGCAACCAAATTACAGCAGCTTACCAAGTTTCCACCTATTAAATTATACTGAGCAATTGTAATAATTCACGTCTGCTCTTAATTTTAACAGCA
Source organism: Sakesphorus luctuosus (assembly GCA_013396695.1). Classification (NCBI taxonomy): domain Eukaryota; kingdom Metazoa; phylum Chordata; class Aves; order Passeriformes; family Thamnophilidae; genus Sakesphorus; species Sakesphorus luctuosus. The sequence continues at coordinate 417,444 of VWZD01003683.1, forward strand.
CAAAGAGATTTTCATGAAGTTTCCATAACCTAAATTAGGCCCTCACCGTACCATGCAAAAATCTACAGATTTTCCTCATCTTTGCCAATGTGATGATTGTGGTTTGTAATAAAGCAAGCTCCAGTCAAATTAGTTACCTTTTAATTCTTCAGAGTGTGATTAAGAGTGTGAAGTACCTCAGAGCTTTAAAGATTTCTCTTTGAAGGATCAAAAGGGGATAATTTTCTCATCAAAGTTTTTTACATTTGCAAGAAAAGGATGAGGGTTGTGGGATAATTCAATTTGAAAAATAACTTTAAGAATGACAAGAAGCTTTGTACTCGATAATTAAGAACAGATGGGGACTAATGAACAAATTTAAAAAGACAAAAACTTGAGAAAAAGGGAGAGGGTCACCAGCAAGAAAATAGCATGGAGTCAAAAACTGAAAAGAAAAATTTGCACAAATTGTGACTGTTTTCCTAGGGGAAAAAAACCCAAACGCAAAACAAACTAGTCATCTATGAATTTTTGTGGAAGCTTTTAAGGCTGCAAGGTGATAGGAAAACTATGTCTGGGAAAGAGGCTTGAGTTGTTTCATATGTTCCTGCTCTTTATACCAGATTAAGTGAAATTGGTACCAGGGTAAGATGTGAGACCCAGCTGCTATGGACAAATAATTGGTTGGTCCTGGAAAGGCTGCAGGAGCTGGCAGCTTTACCTTGCAAATAAGACAGTTTGTAAATCACGTATTTCAGAAAACTTGGCTTCCATCAGTATTTCATTCAGAATGTCCATGTGTTAAAGGTTCAAACACAGGAAGGTGGTGTTGGGAGGAGCCCCCTCAGAGAATTTTTCTCACCATACCAACACAAAAGGTTTAGGCTTGGAGTCCCAGGACTGAAGACAAAAGATGGCTGATGACTTTCAGATTGAAGCTTAATGGTGGAATAGGAGTGAGAAAACAGAGCCCCTTTTTTTCCCTCTTCCTGGGGACCGATTTGGACTGCAAGGAGATTCCTGGGAATTATCACCATTTCCTCCACTCCCAGCTTTTCCTTCTTCATTTGGAAAAGAGGACAAGAAGAGAGAGAGAAAGAGTGTCCATGTGAGTTCATCCCTTATCTCTTCCTCGCTGGGAAAACACTGAGAATTCACCTCACAGCCAGCCAAGGTGTGACACTGACACTGTCCATAAATCTAACTGCTCCAGGAGGAACCTACTGTTCTGGGGGTTGTTCTCTTTTGGTTTTACTTTTGATGCTGGGGGAGTAGTTTGCTCTGATCTGTTTACAGTTATAGCTATATCTACATATATATGTAGATATATAGTAGTTAAAAACAGTTATCCTTCTTATATCCATTTTCTAATTAAAGTTCCTTTTCCTTAAACTTGATAAAGAGTGACGTGATTATTGTGGAGGAATCTTCTCCTCTGCTTTTTGGTAAACATTTTGGTTTTCTTCCCTCAAACCAAGGCACCATGTGTATGAGCACATTCTCTAGATCTTATGAAGTGTTTCTTCCATGTTGTACACAAGCTACCTACACTTAGAAGAAATATGAGCAACTTCCAGGGATCAAAATGTTAGTTGGCAGCAATACTTCTGCAACAAAAGGCAAAATGCTGGTGAAGGGTCTGGAGCACAGGGGAGAGGCTGAGGGAGCTGTGATTGTTTAGTCTGAAGAAAAGGAGGCTCAGGAGGGACATTATCGCTCTCTACAACTACCCCAAATGAGGCTGTAGCCAGGTGAAAGTCTGTCTCTTCTAAGTCACAAGCAATGGGACAAATGGAAAAAATCTCAAGTTGCATGATGGGAGGTTCAGATTGGGCAATACAAAAAATTTCTGCACTGAAAGGGTTGTCAAGCACTGGAATGGGACACCCAGGAAAGTGGTTGAGTCACAATCCCTAGAGGTATTTAAGCCATGTAGATGTGGGACTCGGGGACATGGTTTAGTGGTGGATTCAGCCGTGCAGAGTTAATAGTTGGAGTTGATGATCTCAAAGGTTTTTTCCAACCTAAATGATTCAATGATTCTCAGTACACAGCCTAAGTGTAGCAGCAAACAAGGTAGAAGCAGGTACAATATTAAGTCTCTTCAATAAGTTTAGTCTTCTCTTTTCTTAACATAAAAGTATTATTCTACTATTTTCTAGTTGCAGACTGGAAGTATATAGTATTTTTCTGAGACTACATCATAGGCAGAATCATCATTTATTTTCTGGTAGAAGAATTTTTAGTATTATTTTTAATTATTTGTGTGTTTGAAAGTCACCTACTAGCTTAACTTGCATTTCACTGCCAGAATACAAGAAGAAATAATATTTATCTTCTATACTTTTTTGAGAAACTTAGCCACTGGAAGGAAGATATCTTACTATTGCTGCTTAAATCTGAATTGGCCAAGTCTCAAAATTAACAATTAAAACCTTCTGCAGTCCGAAGAAAAGGGTGAGGATTTTCACATAGTCTAAGGGGTACATAAATTTAATTTTCAGGCCTTTCCTTTACCTTCTCCTGCAAATGCTATTTCCTGTTCTTCCAGTATTTGAAAGATGGAGTTGACTTAACATTTCAATACAAGCACCAAAAGAAGTGAGTGAATGCATTAGACATGGAAAGAGTACTCTTGATTAGATACAAAACATAATTTCTGTAAGTAGTACCAGATGATCAGAATTACTTGTTACTGACACACAGATTCAATGTAATTAATGAAAATTTCCTTTATATTATTGCTACCATGAATTGATACTGACTAGAAGAGGCTCAATCAGGCTTTTACAATTATAGCTGTGCCAACACAAGGACCTGCCTCAAAAATATTGGGATGGGATGGCTTGCTTTTTAATCACTCAGCAAGTACATTGAGGGCATTTCAGCAGTCAGAAAAACAACATTAAAAACCACTGGTTTAATATCACCTGTAGTGTCATCTCTTGACAGGAAATTGAAATAATAGTATTGGGAGATATTTAGACTTTAAAATACATTTTTTCAGCTAGAACATAGGGAACATCTTGAAAGGTAACTACAATAATTCCTCTTTATTTGCAGTATCAGGATATCTTAATTAGTAGCAAATATCAGATTTACGTATTACAAAAGGATTAATATGAACTGGGGGCCGGGGGGAGTTGACTCAGTAATTTTTAAGTCTAAATATTTAGGCCCTTAATTTGAGCCCTGGGCTAAAAAATTTAAATCCAACTTCTACATACTCATGCGTGCAAAATCAGTCTAGTCACACAAAAAGATCTGATCCTCTGATCAGTTGAGCTAGGGGTGGCTTTCTTTGCTGAAAATCAAGAGGTATGTTTTTTAAAGGCACGAGATCCAAACAGTTCCCTACAGGAGACTGTTTTGCTTCCCCATATTACATAAATGCTGAGAGAATCCAATTTAACCACTAGCTTTGAGTCATTTCTAACACAGCACCTGTTCTAAACAGGATATTCACAGAGCAAACCTTATGCCCAACCAGAGCTTTCTTGCTCTCCCTCTGGGGACAGAGTTGCTTGCAGTGGGACTCCACCTTAAGAAACCGCTTAGTAGCTGTGAGTAGCCAGAGATTTCTGACACAACCACTCTCCCTGTCTCCTCCTCTCCTCCAGGAGGAGGCTGTGGCAGCAATTAGCAAGAATGCTTGTCTGTTTTCCAAAGACTCCTCCAATGGTCTCACAAAGGGAAGAAAAAACCATCTCCATTTGCTTTACACCATCAACAGCACTGACAAAAAATCCTAATACTTTTGGATTATGCAGAATTAATACTTAAGCCTTAAGAGATTATCTACATACTGAATAGGTAATGGTATTGATACTTCTTCTTTTATGAATGGTGTCCTTTGACATGGAGATGATGAGACTGCCATAAAGCCCACTCATTTTACAATTCTCTGGAGAGCCAACAACAAAAATCAAGCCAAGAATAAAGAAGCACAAGACAGATCTAAGCATCTCCTTTTTTTTTACTGTATTTTATGTCATTAGCTCTGAAGAAACCGTCACATTGTTTATAGTATTTTTTTTAAAAAAGTGTCTTTTTTAATACATTCCAAAATGCATTTGGGAAACTCCAGCTACCTGATATTTAAGAAAGTGTAATAGAATTTTACATTCTTTCACATACATAGTACTGCATTAAGAACATACTGACATTCTTTATCTTCAAACTATTTCCTTTCCTCAGCTTCCTTTAGCTCCTCTAATTTAAAAAGTGAGCATTTGTCATAGCCCATGAGATGGTTATAATCCTGAGGATTCGGAAAAAGCGTTGGATTAACAAGCATTGATTTTGTTTTAGCATAAAATGTTGTGAACATCTTGGTGATGTCTGGAATCTTTACATCTTCCCGACGGAAAACAGTCGCTTTCTCTGCCAAGATGGCATTGTAGGTAATGGCTGTGTAGGTGTCCATTTCATCTTTATAATAGAGTCGGATCACATAACCTTTTGTAAGGACATGCAAAGTAACCGGAGTTACAAACGTGAAGAACCCGATCACTCCGTAGAAGGCAGCCTGGACAAACAGACTTTCCACTCCAATACCACTTTTGAGCATGATGTAGGGCATCATGAACAGGTTGAATATGCTGGTGGAGTAAGAGAAAAACCTCACACCTACATACAAAACAAAACAAAAACAAGGTTAACATTTATGAGTAAAATTTTCACACAATTACATACGTTCTGCTATCATATAACAATGTCATTACTTGAAAGGATGAAGTTACTGAAAACCCATTTCTCCTTTTTTTAAGCTCACAGAGAAACTGTTGAAAGCTCAGCCCTGCCTCACTGCCACCATTGTGGTCTCTGTTTACGTGTTTCACAGAGGATTCACATTGGGTTTATCAAAGCTGGTAGCTGGCTCTGTTTCTCTGAGGTAGTCACTACCAGCTGTTATGCACGTCTATGAAGCTTTTATTTCATAGGCAGGAAAACTGATTTCTAAAGAAACCTGACTCCAATCATGGACACACATAATGGTAATCATTGCAAATATCACACGCTGGGAATTTCTCTCCTCATCAATAAGGAATGTTGGCGTTCAGTGACCATTACAAAGAAGTCAGCGTGGCCTCCCGCCATGCATAACTTGACAAAAGCTGGGTTACTCAATACTGACAACTCCTCCCCACCCATCTTCCATGTGGCTTGAGACAGTAGCCAGTGCTGTGGACCACCCAGTCCTTAAGCCACCAAGCGAACCAGAAGCCTGAGATGCTGTGACAAGTAACTATGTTAAGACAGATTTCAAACACGTGTATCAGAAAACATCCAGTGGCTTTGCTTTTCACTAAGTATTTGCAACATTAACTGTCAAAGAAAGATCAACAGAGTATCATCACAGATGGTGCAATTCATCACAGTATCTCTCAGCTTCTGCAACGCATCAGGAACACTTCCAACCATACAGAACATAAACAGCAATTACAGCTTGTCTTTGATGGTCACTGGGCTGGGTAATGCACCTCCAAAAGCAGAAAAAGAACTGAAAGAAGCTGAGGTATTAGAGAGATGCATAGAACTCCTCACACCCCCAAGTACAGAAGCAGAAACCAAGCACCAGCACCTTTTTTCTTTTCCTGAACAGACAATGCAGACTTTGGCAAAGTTGGAAGGATGAATGTTTGCTTTTATAATGTTCCACTTCAAAGTTACTAAATGCTGTTAAAACAAACAAACAAAAATAAACAGCACTTTAAGTCACATACCTAACACTGTTTTTGCCAAATTTCCTTTATAAACTAATCTTCCATGTTCTGGGTGTTCATGAGGGGAGGACGTGCTCAGGCTGCGAACAGCCACTCCTTGAAAAGCGGTGACCTGAAAGATTAAAGCAGTACATGGCCCAGCAACATCAGTACTACACTTTGTATCTATAGCTATGTATACACATTGATATATATAGGTCTGTATACATGTATATATACACACACAAGTTTCTTCTTGCCCTGAACCCATTCCCAGCATCTTAGACCAGGAATTAACATTAGAATCATAGAATCAGTTGGATTGGAAAAGACCTCCGAGATCATCAAGTCCAACCCTTCGTCCAACTCCAGTCCCTTTACCAGATCATGGCACTCAGTGCCACATCCAATTTCAGTTTAAAAACCTCCAGGGATGGTGAATCTCTGGCCAGCCCATTCCAATGCCTGATTACTCTCTCTGGAAAGAATTTTTTTCTGATCTCCAACTTCAATTTCCCCTGGCAGAGCTTGAGCCCGTGCCCCCTTGTCCTATTGCTGAGTGCCTGGGAGAAGAGACCAACCCCCACCTGGCTAGAACTTCCCTTCAGGTAGTTACAGACAGTGCTGAGGTCACCTCTGAGCCTCCTCTTAGGTTACACTAAAAAGTATCCCACAAACCCCAAGTAATATACTGTTTGTTTTAATAATTTTCCATGTAAATATCCCAAGTTAGCACTAAATGTATGCGGCTCCAATGCCAAAAACTGAGCCAGCAATCAACTTAGACACGGCTTTGCAAGGAGTCATTCATGGTGCCCACGCTCACCACGTCTTCATTTAATCACAGAATCATGGAACGGTTTGGGTCAGAGGGGACCTTGAAGATCATGCAGTTCCAAGCCCCCTGCTATGGGCAAGGACACCTTCCACTAGACCAGGATGCTCAGAGCTCCATCCAGCCTGTGCTTGAACATGTCCAGGGATGGACATCCACAACTTCTCTGGACACCCTGTTCCAGTGCCTCACTACCTTCACAGTGAAGAATTTTTTCCTAACATCTAATCTAAACCTACACTCTTCCAGTTTGAATCCATTGTCCCTTGTCCTGTCACTACATGCCCTGGTAAAAAAATCCCTGTCCAACTTTCTTGAAGGCTCCTGTCAGGTACTGCAATGCCACAACTGGGTCATCCTAAAGGCTTCTCTCTTCCAGGCTGTACAAAGGCAATTCTCTCAGCCTGTCTGCATAGGAGAGGTGCTCCAAACCTCTGATCAGCTCAGTGTCCCTCCTCTGGCCTGGCTCCAACAGGTCCATGCCCTTCCTGTGCTGGGGACGCCAGAGCTGGTCGCAGCACTCCAGACGGGTCTCACCAGAGCACAACAGAGGCTGATCTCGGGTACGCCCCGAGAGGCACCTCTCTGCCCTCCTCTGACCCGCCCTTTCCCCAAGGACAAAGCCGCGAACCCCAGGGCCGTCGCGTTCCCTGGCCCCGCTCCTCCCGAGGAGCCGGGACCGCGTCTCCTCGTCCCTGCATCACGCACTACCTGCTGTGGCTCCGCGGCGGCGGGCAGGGCGGCGCGGTGTCGGCAGGCTGTCCGGCGGCAGGCGGAGGCCCGGAGCCATGCGGAGGCGCGGCGACAGGCGGCGGGGGCGGCGGGGCCGGAGGCGGAGGCGGCGGCGCGGAGCAGCAGCAGCGGCAACATGGCTGGGCCGCGGCCGCTCCGGGCGCAGCGGGAGCGGTACCGCACCGACACAGGGCCCCCGGCGCGCCGNAAGTTTTTAGTATCCAATCTAAGACTCCCCTGGTGCAACTTTACGTGGTTTCTTATTGTGCTATCGCTTGTGACTTGGGAGAAGGGACCACCCCCAACCTGGCTGGAACCTTCCATGAAGATCCTTTTCTCCAGCCTAAACACCAGCAGCTCCCTCAGCAGCTCCTCGTAGGACTCGCGCTCCAGACCCTTCACCAGCTCCACTGCCCTTCTCTGGACACGCTCCAGCACCTCTATGTCCTTCTTGTAGTGAGGGGCCCAGAACTGGACACAGTACTCAAAGTGCGGCCTCACCCATGCCGAGAACAGCGGGACAATCCCTGCCCTGGTCCTGCGGGACACGCTATTCCTGACACAGCCAGGACGCCACCGGCATTCCCGGCCAGCCGGGCACCCCCGGCTCGTGTTCAGGGCCTGACATGGTGGGCCCACACCCGCCCGCGGGAACTACACGTCCCAGAGTGCACCGCCCGGGCCGCGCGGCATGCCGGGAGCGGGGCCGCACGTCCCGCGNCCCCGGGAGCCGTCGCGGTGTGCGGGGCGCGGTGCCAGGCCGGGGTTCTTCTCCCGCCGGGATGGTGGCGGCGAAAGGCGCGTTTCTCCCCGCACGCGTTCTCCCTGGAATGCCGGCGCCGCCGGGAAAGGGGCTCTCCCGAGCTGTGTTGTGTTTGAGCGCCGCTCCCAAACTCCTGCCGTCTGTGACGTTCGCCCTTTGCCTGCGCCGGGCGTAGGGAGGGGAAAAGCTAAACCCGAAAGAGTTTGGGATGCGCCCCCAGGGGTTGTTGTGCCAGGGTGAGAAGGGGTGGCTAAAGAGCTTTGGCTGCAAGCAGAGCAAGGAGAAGGGAGATACGCCTACACGTAGCGACAAAAATAAGCTGCTGAGTGCCGTGTGTTCTTCCAGCGGAGGTTCTGCTTTTAAAAAAAAGGGAACCTGAGCGTTGGTGAGTTATTGCTGGCTTCACATACGTGGGTGAAGAGGTAATGGTGATGCTGGCGTTTGGCTTTGACAGCCAATTTAATCTTAGACCGAATAACATTTATTAAATATTTATGAAGTATGTTTGGTACTGTCGATTTAAGTTAAACTTTGCACTGTGGGGAAACCTAGATATAGGTCACTTGTTTATTTGGCTTTGATGAAATTTGGAAGTAAACCAGAAAAACAGACGGGCAAGAGACCTTTAGGATAAAACCCCCTTTGTGTGCTTGTTTCTGAATAATTCCTTACGTGCTCCCAATTTACTCCTTCTGCTATAATAAGGACCAAAAAAATTGTTGGGGGAGTTATTAACTGAAGAGTTACTTAGAAGATGAATGTGTTTTTATTGGTTTTTCTGTAGTATATTGGCCACCAGCTTTGCACACACCTTATGCCTTGAGATCAGCCTTTTTGTGTGCTGGAGTTACAAAGTTTTTGCTACCATTTCCACTGGGAGCTTTAAGGTAATCTTTAGAAACTTCTAGCTCTTAGTTTTTTTTTTCTTGTTGCATCAGAGAAAAGCCATTTGAGATTTGATTTTTTTATGCCAGAGTCGGTGATGAACACATTTAGTTTCATGTAGTCTTAATGTGAAGAGTTTTAATATTGATTCAGTGAGATAAATGAGTGTCTTTCCAAAGGATACTCAGCTTCAGGTTTTACTGTATTTTTGCATTTCTCAGTGTGTGTTACAAGAAACCCTTAAGTTTTGTCTTAAAAGTATGGGTTTTGTCAGATTGAAATAAAGGAATTTTGCTGTATTTTGACAAGTTCTCTTTGCAGCTAGAAAGGTTTGGGATTTAGTTACCTGCACTGTGGGATAGTTTGCATACCAGTAGTTTTCGATGAATGCCCACAGCAAGAGGTCAGAAATCCATGCCCTATAAAATTTTACAGGACACCAGCAGCCTTTTTTACCCAGTGGCAAAGGCTGTACAGTACATGGCTTTGACTGTGGGTTTGGAAGAAAACAGTAACACTCCTTTGTCAGTTTTTTTTTCTTGAAACTTCTTTGGGAATTACTGAGAAGGAAAGTTTCCTTAGATAGGAAAAGAAGTCCTATGTGGGACCTTGGATACTCCATACCTGATATCCTGTTGCATCACCTCTTTATAGAATAGAGTCATAGAATCGATTGGGTTGGAAAGGACCTCCGACATCATCAAGTCCAACCCTTGGTCCAACTCCAGTCCATTTACCAGATCATGGCACTCAGTGCCACATCCAATCTCACTTTAAAAACCTTCAGGGATGGGGAATCCACCACCTCTCTGGGCAGCCCATTCCAATGCCTGAGCACTCTCTCTGCAAAGAACTTTTTCTGATCTCCAACTTCAATTTCCCCTGGCAGAGCTTGAGCCCGTGCCTCCTTGTCCTATTGCTGAGTGCCTGGGAGAAGAGACCAACCCCCACCTGGCTAGAACTTCCTTTCAGGTAGTTACAGACAGTGATGAGGTCACCTCTAAGCCTCCTCTTCTCCAGGCTAAACAACCCCAGCTCCCTCAGCCTCTCCCCACAGGACTTGTGCTCCAGTCCCTTCACCAGCCTTGTTGCTCTTCTCTGGACCCGCTCCAGCACCTCAATATCTTTCCTGAACTGAGGGGCCCAGAACTGAACACAATACTCAAGGTGTGGCCTCACCAACGCAGAGTACAGGGGAAGGATCACTGCCCTGGTCCTGCTGGCCACGCTGTTTTTGATACAGGACAGGATCCCATTGGCCTTCTTGGCCACCTGGGCAAGTATCTCAACTAGCATTCACCTGTAGTACCTTCCTGTCACATCCCAGTGTGCCCCCAAACGTTTGAGTTTTTTGGAATAGCGAATCAGCTGGTTTGGAAATCATCCTGTACCAGTTTCCTGTCATGTTTTTTCTAAATATGCTTCTCCCCCACTTACATTAGTTATTTTTCGATGCAGGCAGAGCAGTGAATGCTGAACTGAAGAGCTGTGTTTTTAAACAAATTATTGGATAGGACAGAGTTTAGGAGGAAACAGTAGGAAACTTCTATTATAACACAGAGCAGCCTTTGATAACTGATAAACTCTTACTGATACATAAGTGGCATCCAAAAAATTGTCAACATTTGGCTTCTAAACTAACCTAGGAATTGTGAAGACATTTGTTATTTGCCACACATTTGCTGGAAGCCATTTGAGTTTTCTTGAACCCTAATCTGAGTTTTTAAAGACTTTTCCTGCAGGATTAAAGAATCTGAGTGCTTGAAATGTTTGCATAGATTTAATTTTCTTGTGCTCACCAGAACAGAGCACTGGAGTTCTGGAGGCCGTGCAGTGGCTGCCTGTGTTCAGCTACATTAATGTGTCCTTCAAGTCTGTTCTGCCCTCATCAACATACAGGATATGTGAGGAAATTTATTCTGGAATTTCTGGGAAAGCCTGGGAGATGAACTCATGGCTTTGAGAGTGAAGAGGGAGGGTCGTGGACATGCCTTGGTTTTGTTCTTGCATTTGATAGTCAAGAGCAGAAGAGATCAAACTGAAGAAGAGATCAAACTAAACTCACTATACCATGGTATTTCTTCTTAGAGTTGTAAGGAGAAGAGAATTTACCTGTGCAAACAAGAACATTAAGCCTCATGTGGCTTAATTGTCATGTCTTGTGATACTTTGTTATATTCTACCTCCTACATGTAAATATTCAGGCAACTTCTGGCAATTTTCAGTTCTCTAGTATGTAATGAGAGTGTTTTTTCTGCATGAAGAACTTCCTTTTTAGCCTGATTGGAAGGTTTGTGAGCCAAACACACTGGGTGGAGTTGTATTATATTCTCTCTCATAGATTAAAAAGTGACATATTCCTTTGACCTAAACTTTCCCTTAACATATGCAAGTTTTGCTTTTTTTTTTTTTTGTTAAAGGAGGCAAAGCAGAACAATAATACCTAATACATTTGTTTTCTTGAGATGAAGGTCAGGGAGCTGAGCTACCTCATTGGTAATGCTGGACAAGCTCCTGAAAGGTAAATGGAATTGTGAATGTGCCTCAGCAAGAATTAGTGGTTCCCTGCAGGAATCTGAAATAGTCAAGTCAGAAGTATATCATGAACACAAGCTCACAAAGCCTGGATTGTTCTGCTCCAGGTGCTTCACTGGTGTAGTCTTGGTGATGTCAGACAGGAGCAGCTACAAAATTTGGAAGAGTAATTAAAATATAGGTAGTTACCAGGCATCTTCAGAACTCTCAGGGTCTCTCTCTTCATATTGACTTGGCAAATGTTGTTGGTTTTGCTGCTTTAGTTTTGCAGAAGGAAAATGTAGTGATTTGTTTTGCAACAAACATTACATTGGAAAATACACTGTAAGAAAATCATTTCCTGCAAGAGAACATACAAGGTTTCTAACCTATTATTTAAAACTTAAGGCCAAGCTGTTGTCAATTAAAAAAGATTGTGCAGAAAATTCCCCTCCATTCTGCTTTTACTGTATGCAGAAGTGAGAATTTGTGAGTGGCAAGTATTTCTACATACTTTAATTTTTTTTGCTTATGTTCATTTAGTGGACTTAAACTGAGGTATAATGTTGGCATAGTTCTCCCTATTTGATGCTTATCCTTTTAATGATTTTTTATATTTATCTTCACTCTGTTTTTATTTTGCTAAGCTGAGTAAGGAAGATATTTTTATTTCTGTAAAACAGTCTCTTTGGTCATATCAGTAGCTCCTTCCTGTAGTTCTTGTAACTTGAACTTCTTTTTCTTGAAAACAGGAATTCAGAGTTGTGTCTGGTATTCCAGACAAGTTGTTGCTCTTGTGCAACAATGTTCATATTTCCCTGTCTCTCTTGCAAAGAAATCCAGAATGTGCAGTTGCCTTTTTGTCCCCCACCCTCATTTTTTTTTGGCTGCCACAGAGCAGGGTCAGTTCTAGTTGGCCACAGATTGACTGTACCCCCAAATAACAAGCCCTGACTACATGTAAGAAAATTGTATTGATCCAGGAATCCAGGAATTTTGCATTTCACATGATTTCACTTGATGGGTGTCCAGTGTGCTGTTTTTCAAGACTGGTCACTTGTGTGTGTTGTGCTTTGTTCCCCTGGTGTTGCAACGCTTTCCGCTTCTGTCTCATCCAAATCTCCCTATTCTTTTCTGGTAGCATTGTTGAAAATGAAAGTTCAACATTTTTTTTTGAGTAAATAGTAGTTCTTTTCTAGCCCACTTGTTCCATGTTTGCAACACCATTCTGTACCCTTGTAGTCTTGTAGAAAGTTTCTTTCTCATTTTAAGATTACCTCTCATCACCTTTATGTAACCCCAGATGATGTCCTGAATCCAGATGGCATCTTTTTTCAAGGAAAATGGTAGATTTTTTTAGGTGTTGCATTATTTCAGCATGTCCTAAACCTTACTAAGGCCTGCTGTATTTTTATCCTGTTTTAGTACACTTGAATTCAAACCTCTGAGCCCAATAGGTTTCTTCCCTTCTTTGTTAACTGCTGTATTTTTCTCCCTCTCTAATGATATGGTAGCATTTTCATTTGACTTATTAACGTGGTCATTGTGTACTTTTGGGACAGCTCTGATGGTTTTGTTCTGTGCACATTTTTTTCAGTCCTCCATTTTCACTGTATTACCCTCCTCAAGTTATGCTTTTACCTTGCAAAGTTTTACTATATCTGCATTCCCACTAAGTAGCCTGTCTTTATTCCTGTATTTAGGAACAGTATTTGGATTGTAAACCAAGGAATATTTTATCATCACGAGTACTTCCAAAAATTGTATCATTTCTGTGTTTGTTTCTTTGAATTATTATTATTTCTAAATCATAAGAGGTTTCACTACTGTTTTGGAATATAGCAAAGGGGTTTGTGGCCAGAAAAAGAGGTAGCAGAAGTGATCCTGTGAAACAGAAGTAATAATGTGAGGCATCCCTTCAGTTCCAGAGCAACAGATGCTCTCCAGCAGGTGCTTGATTTCCCGCTTACAAAAGCTGTTGATACAGGGTGAAAGATCCCATCAGTTTTAGGCCCTAATATACTTTCCTTAGATGAGTTCCTGGAATTACTGAAAAGGACTAAGACATTTCACTCTCCAGTGACAGCAGCAGTGTAAGTGGAGGATGAATTTTGCTCATTTCTTCACAGACAACTAAAAACTCTTGATTATGCCTGTGTAGTTTGGTTGGGTGAACATAACAAAGTACCTTCTGGTGAAAGCTTGAGGAAACATTCAGACTATTTCATATTTGTAGCTATAAAAAAGGGAACAAATCAATGTCTCAGTCCTGTGGAGAGGTGAAGTTATCAGCAATAGCAAAGCAATGTCTGTAGTATTTCTTCCAAACCTTGCAGCTTCCTCAGCTTGTTTATGTTATTTTGCTAAACTTTTGCCAGAATCATAGGAGAGAGGGGAATGTGGGTGGTGGTCTCTATTCTGGTCTCTTTTGCTGCCCTCAACCCTGGATATTGGTGGTTTGGCTGGGAAACCCCCCACATTCACTGGTGCTGTTTTCTGGAATCTGTGGGCACACAATAGTAGTTCACTGTTTTGTTCTGGGTTCATGTTTGGAGAGTGGCTGTTGACATGGAAAGAATTTTAGGACAGCAGGTGGGTGGGTAGAATTTCTCTTCCAAAGCTTTCTTTTCCACAGCAGAGATGCAGTTCATGGTAAAGAAATACAAGTTGTGTCTGAACATACTAAATTTGTTTTGCAGTTGTGTGCTTCCATTCCTCTAATCCTTTAGATTCATTTCAATGGAGAAACACATACACAGAAAGCTGGATGTCAGTGTATAAGCTGTGGAAGCTCCTGTTTAACTTACCATGTGAATACTTACATTAAAGGTCTGAGGTAGATTATCTCAGTGATACTGGTGGTGGTATCAGGAACTGTCAATCTCCTGGGAAGGACAGGTTGGAGGCCAGGTATTTATTGCATACTGATTAGACTGACCCCTGAGCCTTCTCTTCTCCAGGCTAAACAACCCCAGTTCTCTCAGCCTCTCCATGTATGACAGGTTATCATAGAATCGATTGGGTTGGAAAAGACCTCCGACATCATCAAGTCCAACCCTTGGGCCAACTCCAGTCCCTTTACCAGATCATGACACTCAGTGCCACGTCCAATCTCAGTTTAAAAACCTCCAGGGATTGGGAATCCACCACCTCTCTGGCCAGCCCATTCCAATGCCTGATTACTCTCTCTGGAAAGAATTTCTTTCTGATCTCCAACTTAAATTTCCCCTGGCAGAGCTTGAGCCCGTGCTCCCTTGTCCTATTGGTGAGTGCCTGGGAGAAGAGACCAACCCCTGCCTGGCTAGAACTTCTCTTCAGGTAGTTCTAGACAGTGCTGAGGTCACCTCTGAGCCTCCTCTTCTCCAGGCTAAACAACCCCAGCTCCCTCAGCCTCTCCCCACAGGACTTGTGCTCCAGTCCCTTCACCAGCCTTGTTGCATCTTTGTGGCCCTTTGCAGGACTCAGTTCAGTCTGACACATGCTGGTCCCAGCACTCCAGATGTGTCCCACTGGTACTGAGTGGAAGGGCAGGATCACCTGCCTTATCCTTCTCTGGCAGCGCTCTCCATAGAGCCCAGGGTGCCCTGGCCACCTTTGCTGCAGGGACACGTTGCTCGCTCATGTTCAGCTTGTTCTCCACCAGCATCCCCTGGTCTGTGGCTGCAGAGCTGTTTTCCAGCAGGTGAGCCTGCAGGCAGTACTGAGGCCTGGGGTTATTCTTCCCAAGGT
This sequence comes from Sakesphorus luctuosus, assembly GCA_013396695.1. Taxonomy (NCBI): domain Eukaryota; kingdom Metazoa; phylum Chordata; class Aves; order Passeriformes; family Thamnophilidae; genus Sakesphorus; species Sakesphorus luctuosus. The sequence goes on from VWZD01003683.1 coordinate 432,586, forward strand.
GCAGGGGTTTGCAGAGGTTTACATTTTCAAAACATACTGCTCATCAACATTGTGTGCTGTATATTATCATACTCCTTTCTGAAGAGTGTTTATGATAACGTGAAGATTAATAGGTAAAGGTGACTCTAAAAATTGTACTGCTGACTCAAAATATTGCCACTTGTGTTTTTCAGACGCTCCTATTGCAAAATCTGCAGTTGAAGAGGAACATATTTTTTTTTATAAGAAGAGAATGGGTAAGTTCATAGTCCTGGAGTGTTGTCTGCTTTCCTGTGATTTGAAGCATTTTCTCTCTCGCATTGGTAGAGGAGTTGAATTGTAGGACTTTAAATGTTGATCCTGTCACTGTTTTCCTTGTAGCCTCAAAGCTTAATGGAACTTCCTACAAGTGTTTTGTAGGAGAGCTTTCTCAAGTGACTGTTCATTTATGGAAAGACTTGTTCACAGTGCATCCATCTAACAAAAAGTTTCACATGCTTAATGTGCATAGTTCTGAAAATGTGTGTGCTAAAATAGGAATGTCTTTAGGCTTTTATAACACTAAACTTTTAGATAGTGGACAAGAAAATTCCACTGTGTACTGTTGTAAGTATTTCTTTGCTTATTTGTTAGTTAAGGTCAGCCTGTTGAATTCTGGCTCAGAGATCATAATAAGGACTGATTTCTGACAAACACATTTCTGAAACTGTTGTACCTGCCTCTGCAAATGATTGGTTGATGAAACATGATTGGACAGATTTCTGGTTTTATCTCTACTCTTTCTCTATGTACTTTAACATGTTTGGCACTGGCAGTACTTTATTATAGTTGACAATAACTACATGGGAATTAAATTTTAACTTCAAAATCACAAAGCAGCTCGACTGGGGGAATGTTCTATTTGCTATACTGGGAACAGTCATTCAGCTTTTTAAGGAGGTGCTGTTGGGATAGAATAAATGAAGGAACAAAAAGGGAAGGGGAAAAAGGGCTTCTGGAGAAGTAGAGAGTGAGTATTTAGTGGAGCAGAAAAAGTACAGTCAAAACTGCTGTGGAGAGAATTTCCAAATTTCCTTGGGTTTAGTGCTTTGGCACTTCCCCTGTTTTCCACCACAACATGGGTGTGCACTAATGCTGTGTGACTCTGGTGGCTGGGCAGCAAAGGAGGATGAATCTTCATTTTTTCAGTGCAGGAGTGCTGACTGCTTTTATTCTTACCTGTGCTTCAGAAAGCACTTTTTTCCTTACAGTCAGTATTTTTAAATACCAGCTATGTGTTTAGGTGACTTGTAGCAAGTATTAGTATGATAAATATGGCAATAGCCTTACAAAGGGAAGCAGTAGCATGTTCAGTTCAGGAAAATTTTATCCCTACATAGATTTTAGAAATCGTAACAGAATTTGGTGATGGAGGAATGAAAGAAGAGAGATGTTAAAAAAATCCAACTTGTGCAAAAATTCTGACTTTGAAACAGATTGCTGTTTGCTTCAGAGAAGATCACCTCAGTTGGTGAGAGCATGGTGCTAATAAAGCCAAGGTTGCAGGTTCAATCCCTGCACAGACCATTCACTTAAAAGTTTGACTCGATGATCTTTGTGGGTCTCTTCCAACTCAGAATGTTCTGTGATTCTGTATAAAGTTGTCCTCAAATATGGAAAATGCTTCTCTCTTATTTCTGGTTGCATTTGGATTCTTTGGTCTGCGAATGTTGTCACAGAAGAGACTGCAACCTGCATTCTTAGTGATGTGAACCAGTATGTTGTGTTCTGAAACCATTATCTTTTTTCCCATTGTAGATGGAGAAGAGAAAACGTATGGTGGGTGCGAGGGCCCCGATGCTATGTATGTGAAGTTGATATCCTCTGATGGCCATGAGTTCATTGTAAAAAGAGAGCATGCATTAACATCAGGAACAATAAAAGCGATGTTGAGTGGACCGGGTAGGTACCAAAGATTTTGTTTTGTTGTGTTCTTTGCTTTCACTTTTGGACAGTTTGATACTTTATCATGCAGTGAGTGAAAGTTGGAATAAATGATAACTTTTCCAGATCCTGCCTCTGGTTCCTGTTTCCAGCAGAACAGTCCACCTCTGTGGAGTACTGCGCTTCTAGACTTAAAATTGGGCTCTTTTTTTGGGAAGTTACTGATCATACAGTGTCATTGCTACTAGTTTCCCATGTATGAGAACTTGAGGGTATTACATGAAATGTGTAGCTTTCAAGTTTAAAGTGAACAAGAGATGGTAGTTTTTTATTCCCACCTCCATGGTAGAACTTCTGGTATTCTATATGGAGTAAATTTTCTTCATAGCAGGTCACGTGGTTCTGTGCTTTAATTTGTGCCCAAAGTAGTGCTGGTAACACACCTGTTCTGGCTGTTGCTGAGCAGTGTTTGCATTCTCTCCAGGCCTTCTCTGCTTTACACTCTCCCCCCACCCAATGACTAGACAGGAGGCTGTGCAAGAGATCGGGAGGGAACACAACCAGGCAGATGACCCAAACTAATGAAAGAGATATTGCATGCCATATAATATCATGCTCCAAAGTTAAAAAGGGAGAGAAGGGAATTAGGGAGATTAGCCATCTTTTGCTTGGGAACTAGCTGGGCATCAGTCTGTCCATGGGAGGTGCTGATTACCTTTGCATAACTTGTTTTGTTTCCTTTCTCTTCTCTCAACTCACAAGTTTTCTTGATTTTACCTTTTCCTCTTCTGTTGTCCACAACAGGTGCAAGTGAGCAAGTGGCTGTGTGGTGCTCAGCTGCCTGCTGGGGTTTAGGCCACATGTTCACAACATCCTGTGGCAAGGAATTCCTGAGCTTAATAATGCTGAAAGTTAGCTTCAGCTTGAGACAAGGGCAGATAAACTTACAGAAGGGAAGGACCTTGTGTTTTATTGAATATATAAGACTATGTCTAGGGTGGTCCCGTGGTGTAAAGAAGAGCACTCTGGACTCTGAATCCCAAGGTCGTGAGTTCGAGTCTCAGTGGGGACTGTCCCCTGGCAGTTCAATGCCTCCCTGCCATCCCGATCCCATCAGATCTCGGATGCTCAGCAGGGTCAGCCCCGGTTAGTACCGGGTGCTGTGACAGTCCTGGGGACTTCACTGTCACTGTCCAGGCTCGCTCAGCCGTGGCAGATGGACCTCAGGACTTAAACGGTGGGGCCAGTTCTGCACATGCTGTGCCTCACCTAAAAAATCCACTGTGCAGGCTGGAAGGGCACAGCCACGTGGGGAGAGCCCTTCCCAAATCTTCGTTCCCAAAGTTTGGCCACACATACATACAAGACTATGTCTGGTTTAAGAAGTGTCTGAACTAATCTTTGAAGAACAAAAGGATGGAGAAGAAAACAAGGAGACATTAACATGTGCTTTCTGTTTTCTGCACCCTCATCCTGTGCATTTATCTTTGGCCACTAGAGTGGTGGGCAGAGGGCTACATGGAGCTTGAATCTGAATATGGTTGTGTTCTTATGTTCTCTCTTGGATTCTGGTGAGGGGGATCACTGAAGAGATCTATTTGTGTAATACATTTTTAAATAACTTAATAATAGTTGAACAAACTGAGCAATTAAAATTCTCAGCTTAATGTTCTGCTGTTATTTTAATGGCTGCATTTTAAATATGTAATAAGTTTTTTGTGTCTGATCCACTCCATGCTGTCCTCCCAGACAAACAAGAGGAAGAGTAGTTACAAGACCTGCTCTGAATTTGTTCATTGAGAAGGAATAAAAGTCAAAGTATCCTGCTTAGAGTGCTAGAAACTGACTCTGTAAAGGACTCAGCATTCAAGGATATTTTGTATAAAAACTAGCAAGATAGGAGGGAAAGTACTGTTGCTGTGTAGTTCAGTAGGTCATAATTTCACTGATGCTTAAGTGTTCTGTTTCAGTGCTGTGACATTGCCAAGATGATAACCTTTTTTCTGTTGTTTCCAACTGTTCCAATACTAGAATTCAAGCCAGAATGGCTTCAGTCTCAGTACATGCAGCTCTTTGTACACAAATCTGTGTAGATGTTAGTAAATGGTTCTGCTTGGTAGTTAGAAGGGGATGCCTGCAGAAATAGTGGGAACCAAACATTGCTGGTCTCCCTTAAAAATGGAGTTCATGTTTGTACTTTTTGTGTTGTCTTTCAGCTTAATAAGTTGTAAGTCCAGAGATGTGAGGAGAAAAGAGAGACAAAGATAAGAGTAGAAAGGCTGTGGGACCAACGATTGGGTGACTTTGTGTCATCCACGTTTCATAGTTATAGGCACTATAGAAAGCTAATTCCAAATGTTGTACTTGTGCTGTGAGATTTGAGCTTTGGGTAAGTTATTTAATATCAAATAGAGATAAACTCGTACTGCATGTAACCTTTCCTCCAGTACAACTAGAGTTTCCCTGTCCCTGCTGCCTGCCTGTTTTCACATCTTACCAAGTTAATGCATCTTTGAAGTTTCAACCCTTTTGTCAAATCAGCCTGAAAATGAGAAATCCAAAGCTAGTGGGTCACAGAAAGGACTACTGCTAAGTATGCACAATACTTCTATAAAGCTTTTTTTTTTCCTTGGATAAGACAGGTAAAAATTTGGATTGATGTCTTTTTGTTGTCATTGTTACTGTGAACTTTAGGACTGAGCACATTACAGTTTTAGAGCACCTCTCAGCTATATCAGAAATAAACCTAAATTTTTGGTGCAGTTGTTCACAATACTGTTAATAGGCTGCAGCCAAAATAAACACTTGATAATGCTGGGTATCTTAATACTCTTGAGGGCTCTAAATGTGGCACATCCTACTTTACAATGAGGAATTTAATACCCTGGAATATGGGACTTACGCAGGTCCGTGTAGAATGTGTTGTGTTAGTATAGTTATGTGTTTCATTTCGCTGTGAATTGAGATTCTGACTTTTTGTTTGGTGTTGTTTTGTGTTGTTTTTTTCTTTCTACAGGACAGTTTGCAGAAAATGAAACAAATGAGGTCAATTTTAGAGAGATTCCATCCCATGTCCTATCCAAAGTATGCATGTATTTCACCTACAAGGTCCGCTATACTAACAGCTCTACGGAGATTCCTGAATTCCCAATTGCACCCGAAATTGCACTGGAACTTCTGATGGCTGCAAACTTCTTAGATTGTTAAATAAAATAAATTATAATAAAAATGTAAAACTTTTTTTCAGTATTTAATACATGTAGTTCAGTTAGTAACTTTTTTCAGATAGCATGTTGCGTGTGTGCTGTTGAGAACTGTAAAGTTCACTGCAGAGGCAATTGCCTTCAGTTCTTTTGCATATAGCAATCATTCATNTATGCCAATTAGTAGATGGCTATGCCTTATCCTTTAGGTGTGATAGAACTTTCTTTTAATACAATGACCATAGTGAATACTGGAGTTTAGTCTCATATTCTCTAAAAGGTAATTATAGTTACATATGAGTAGCTGTTTAGGGTTTCTAACTCTCTCTTATTTTTAAAGTTTCTAAACATCTGAACTTAATCTCCTTTTTACGATAGCTGTCCTTTAGAATAGTTACACTAACTAGATTAGAAGTGCCCTCCCTAGGGTTAGTGTACAGGCAGTGATTTCCAGTTAGGTTGAAAGTGGAGTATGTAGGAGAATGCTTAAGGCTTTTAATTTAAGTCATAGTGTAGACATGTGTAAAGGTGTACTTGGTACATTTTTCTTTTATAGCCTCAATTTACCCTGTTAGTAATTTCAAATATTCCAGTCACTTGTCTGTACAGTAAGACTGTGATCCTACTGACAGTGACTTTTAAGGGAGAAAATAACTATTACAATCTGTGTATATTATCTTCTGTATAACATATAAGGTTATTCTTAATATAGTGACACTTGACCTGATAAGGATTTTGTATGACCTCAGTTATGGTTTAGTTCCATTGTTCTGATTGTTTATGTAAAGTCTGTATTTAATCCTTAGAGTAGCAGTCATTTAAATTTTGTAACATAGCAACTGAAAAGGTATCAGTTATCCTACCTTTTACCTCTTCCTTGACCTCTCCCCTGTACCCACAGAAAAAGACTGAAATGTCGAGGTCTTTTATATTTGAAGGAAAGGGCATTAAGCAGATGTTTAAGGAGCTGTTTTATAAATTTCATAGATCTTTCCAATGTTTTTAAAAATATTTTAGGGGAAAAGGATTGGCAAGCCACTGACATACTACCACAGTGGAACACATCATCTCTTAGTAGTTCCTGCTGGCAGTTGCCTGTGCTGTCAGTTCTTTGTTCAAAACAAGTTTACATAAGGAAAAAAAACCCAAGAAGTTGCTTTTGGTTCAGCTGCAGCCTGAAGCATGCTTCTGCCAAAACCATGTGTAAATGAGAATAAAGCATCATGAGAAATGATGCAAGAACAATTATAGTTAGCATTTCCATCAGCTACCACTGCTTCAGCTTTATTTTGATCAAGAAGTGATTGTGGTCTAACATGGAAAAATCCTGCTGACTGATGGGGGCATCTCTTTCTTGATACATTAATTCACAGCTAGTTTAGAGGGCTAAAACTCTCCTCTAAACCTGTTTGTCAACATAAAAACAACTTTGAAGAGATTTTTCTGGATGAAAACTAGGAGCTTACATAAACTATGCAGTCTGCCCATGGAGGAGTTCAGTTCTGACAAATGAAATTTTATTCTGGGCTTAAACAATGCTTTTGATAGACCAGCTGACATGTATCAGTGTGTTGATAGATTAGCTGACATTCACATCACATACTTTAGCACAATTTAATGTGTTTAATGTGGGGATGTTTATGACTAGATTGGTTTTGCACACTAAAGCTGAAGTGCATTGCAGGGCAATTGTCTGAAATCCCATGTGTAAGCACTCTGGTCAGTGCTGTTAGTGACTCATTTGCAAGAGCACTAGAAAGATAAACCAGAGAGACTCTGCTATGCTGCTTTTGTTAGAGCTGCTAGGAATACCCTAAAAGGTCAAGGAATATCGACATGGATATTTTGGTCACAACTACATATCAGTCTAAGCAAATATTAAATTCACTGGCCATTTTTAATAGTCTTGAGATTAATGACTTGAGGCTGAAAATTATTTAGTTTAAAATTAAAGCAAAAAGGATGTAATTTTTTTTTAAATGGTGGGTTTGTCTTTTTTTTTTCCCTTTTCTTTCTTCCCCTTTTTAAGCATTCCAAAACAATTTCCTGTTAAAATACATTGCATTTTATGAATCTGTACTTCAGCAGGAAGGTAAAATAGCTGGTTTAGCTCTGAATAATAATTTTGTTGGTTTTCTTTCACCTTAATGTATGATACAGTAGCTTTGAACACTCAGGAAATGCAGTAGTGTCCTAGAGCGCACTATTTGCAAAACCACCGGCTGTTACAACTAACCAGATTTCTAAGGGGGAGGGGGGCAGAGGGAATTAGTGCAATTTCCGTGATAGTTACATGGGTATGCTATTACCAGACAATTGGAAATTTACCACGCTTAACCCCTGAGTTCTAAATAAATTTCAAAGTTGAAAATTTTTAAACCTGTGTTTCTGTTGATTTATGACTTCTCAGAGCAAGTGTTCATGTGCAGAATCATAATTTTCCTGGCTATACTGTATGGTGAGCAAATTGCTGAAGTAATTAGTATTCAGGCAATAGATTGCAAAACTGCATGTATAAAATTAAAGGTGGGGTTTTTTCACGGTTGCGAAGAGTTTTATATCTGTGTTGCTCCGAATTACTAGTATCCACAATTCTCAGAAACAACCAAGTACTAAAAAAGGCATGGTATTCCTGAACAGGCTTGAAGAAGATACTTTCAAGGATACTTCAAGGATATCTTGCTGAGGATATTTTGAAGACTTCAAGTGTCTCATAATACTCCTTTTACTTAGTAACCTAGTCCTGCATCTGGTGGTTCAAAATTGAAACTGAACTGCTGACTGACCCATAGAAACTTCCAGTGTCTTTACTAACTGTAAGCAATGAGAAGAATCCTGCTGGGTTATGGTTTGTCATCATTTGAGTATGTCCAGGCTGCTGAAGAAGTCTCTGATGGTCTCCAGCATTAAATAGTCTGTGCATCTAGAATGATCAGAACTCTGTCCCACAAGACATGAAATTCCTTTTTGAAGTTCAAGAAAGGAGGATTCACCATCAGGATTCACTGTGCCATTATGTTCAGCAGCTGTGTTGAACATGGTATCTGAAAGGCATTTTTTAATTAACGGTAACAAGTTTGGAAAATTGGTTGCTTCTGTCTGCATGTTGTATTTCACAAGCTTAAATTGCAGCACTGGCTGGTTTTTTCACCCTTTCTTGTTTTTACTCTGCCCATGGAAAGGGTGTTTCCAACACCTGCCTCAATCTGTTGGTTTATGTGATAAAGGGGGCAAGAAAATTAGTAGGGCAGGAAAGTTAACTTTCTCAATCCATGTCTTGTGTTCCTTGTTTTATTATGTCAGGTCTTGAATGTTGCAATATAATTTAAGGGAGTAACAGTTACTGCAGGGTCAACAAAAGCACAGTGTTATTATGTTGGTTCTAATGAGAAGTAGCAGTCCACCTAACTGACAACTGAGGGTGGAGGCTCTGGTATAAACTGAATTTCAACAACTGAGTAAGAGAAAAATAGCAGGAACTCGTTAAAAAGATCACATGGATTTGCAAGTTAAACCAGGATGCTGGTTTTTAAAGACAGACTGAAGCTTTGCAATTAGCAAAAAAGCGTTGGGCAGGTTTTTTCCCATGGAAAAAGTTTGAAGGATTTTGACAAATAATAAACTAGATTAGAGTTGGATTTTTTTAATGTAGTTTATTAGATGGCAATTGTATGCAAAGACACCAATCCCATGAACTCAATGTGTGGCACAGTGATTGAAAGAGCTACAAAGGAGCGCATAGTGTATTTTGTGATTATTATTAGCCACCTATAAAGCTTAAGTGCCATCACTAAGGCAGCGCAGAGAAAGGAGCAGTGAGTTTTTATCAATTTGAACAAATGTTACGTTTCACAAAATCAAGCTTTGTGTATGCCACATCCAAAATGTAGCTTCTGGTGCACTCTTCCGTGGGAGAAAAGTCACTGAGATTAAAAGAAAAAACAGAAATAAATGATATATCTTCCTGTCATTGCCATGTTACTGGTTTGTGTTTACAGAATACAAGATTTTCCTCCCACACTACATGGGAGGAAATCAGAGATGCAAGATCATGATTTTTCTTTGACAAATGGAGTACTTCATTGTTTCATCCTATCAAACTTATGTACTCACACAGTTTTCAAGATGCTCATCATGTAATGTTATGTAGCCTCACTTGAGGGGTGAATTGGAAAATTATGTTAAAATTCCCCCAGAAATATGTACTGTGTTTTAGTTTGGTGAAAGTAACAACTCGAGAGCTTTTCGATAAATTAAAACCTACAGTACAGTGATAAAGTTACTTGTTTTCAGGATAGTTTTGTGAGATTAGGTTTTTTTGGAGTACAGGCATGGATTAATGTTACTCCTTACTTATTTGTTACAAATGGAAGTTACTTTGAAGTTTAAAAACCAGGGCTTTTGTTCCCTTTAAAAAAAGTACTCCTGGTATCCTATTAATGGTAATTGAAAACATTTATCTCCAAAATCACCACTACACAAAACCGTAAGTAATGCATAATTCATGTCTTACGTTGCTATAAATTCTTGTTACTCTGTCTAGTAAAAGAATGAGATTCCTGCTATGCAGATTAATTCACTCTTACATAAAAAGTTCTCAGTTTTGGTTGATACTACCAAGCCTGAAAAATATCTAGAATGTAAATGCATTTGGCACAAAGGATTTATTTTCCCTTTTTATACAGGGAAAAACTTCCTGCATTACCATACTACATTGATATGTAGTTTTCCAGGAGTGACACTCCATTTGAGTCAGAATTATTTGTAGTTTGCTACAAATGAAAATGATATTTCAATATTTAACATTTAAGCTGCTTTCATAGTTGTCATAGAGTACGTAATGATAAATATTTGACTTGTCATAAATAACTATGACTTAAGGAGAGAACTGTCTGCAAATACATAGCTGACATAGTCAAGTAACTGCACATCCATTCTGTTTTCATATCATAGATCTGTTTCATGGTAATCCTACCCCATATGAAGTCTTGTCTTTCCTGAGGGACACTAAATAAACAAACACAAAGCAACAGGCTGGACCAGCGTCCTCTCGGTGTACAGACCTGTGGAATGAAATTCTCCAAGCTCCGTGAGTAGTGTGCAGGGTCTGGCCAGGGCAGTGTGCAGCCTTGTGCACAGCTGGAGGAATCGCTTCTTAACCCTCAGGAGCTGTGATAGTTTATTGCACATCTGTAAAGGGTACCTGAGATACCTCTTCTCCAGCAGTTTTATCTTCCTACAGTAGCAAAACCAAAGAGCTTGCAAAAATTTTCTGTCAGTAACTTCATGCTTATGAAGTCAGTCACATCTTTGCATTCCTAATAACAACATGAACTAGGTATTTGGGTCACCTGAGAAACCTCCAGTTCACAGTCTTTAAAAAAATTACTAACTGATATATTTGAATCTTACAGATATTATCAGGGAGCAGCTTCTGAACACTTGGATTTGACAGACACAGTAATCAACCTGCTCACATGGGCTGTGGATGCTTTTGATGTGGAAGAACTTTTAATAATTAGATAACCTCACAGTTTTTAATGCATTCATCTACTTAATTGAGTATAGGTCCTACACAAACCTCATTAATTTTTACAGTTTTTGTCTTTATAGGTATTTATCTTTACAGCACTTACAAGAGTTAGAGGACTACTGATGCCAAAAAACATGCTTGACAATTACTACAAATTGCTAATTACAGCATACAGTGTCAAACAATAGGACAAGCAGCAACGGGCAGAAACTGATGCACAGGAAGTTCCACCCGAGTTTGAGGAAGAACTTCTTTACTGTGCAAGTCACTGTGCACTGGAACAGATTGCCCAGAGAGGTTGTGGAGTTTCCCTCACTAGAGATATTCAAAACTCATTTGGATGCAAGCCTGTGCAAGTGTTCTAGGATGAGTCAGCAGTGCCCCGGTAGCCAGGAGGGCCAACCCTGTCCTGGGGGGCATCAGGCAAAGCATCACCAGCCGGGAGAGGATTGTCCTGCTCTGCTCTGCCCTGGGGCAGCTTCACCTTGAGTACTGTTTGCAGTTTTAGACACTGCAATACAGGAAAGATATTAAACTCTTAGAGAGCATCCAAAGGAGGACAAGAAATATGGTGAAGGGCCTTAACGGGAAGCTGTATGAGAAGCAGCTGAGGGCACTTGGTCTGTTCAGCCTGGAGAAGAGGAGACTGAGGGGAGACCTCATTGCAGTTACAACTTCCTTGTGAAGGGGAGCAGGAGGGGCAGGCACTGATCTCTTCTCTGTGGTGACCAGTGACAGGACCAGAGAGAATGGCCTGAAGTTGTGTCAGGGGAGGTTTAGGTTGGGTATTAGAAAGAGGGTCTTCGCCCAGAGGGTAGTTGAGCACTGAACAGACTCTGCAGGGAAGTGGTCACAGGACCAAGCCTGGCAGAGTTCAAGAAGCATTTGGACATTGCTCTCACACACTTGGTGTTACTGTTGGGGATGGTCTTGTGTAGGGCTAAGTGTTGGACTCGATGATCCTTGTGTGTCCCTTCCAACGCAACATATTCTGTGATTCTGTCATTCTGTGATCCCACTTGAGCAGGGAGGTAGGAGCAGATGACCCACTGTGGTCCCTTCTATCCCAATCCATTCTGTGATTCTGCACATTACTAAAACATGCAATTCCGCTCCTTTCCCTAACCCCATGTCCTCCTTCTTCCCCTGCGGTTATTACAACTGTGTGTCCACATAATATGACAAATGCTTTTTCTGACTTGGTGAAAAATACTGGTAGTTTAGTCTTTCTGTGGATAAACTGAAAGCCACAGATTATGCAGTGGCTGCAAAATTGTCAAATCCTATCCAAGAGAAGAAATGGAAGCATGTGACATCCAAGAACAATTTTCTGCAGGCACTGCAATTGCAACTGATCACAAATAAGGTGAAAATTTTTTTTAGGTTCTTCTGTCTCTTTGAAAGTCCTGGAATGAAAATGATAATGTGCCTGATACTATTAAGAATGAAGATGAAAATGGGATATACCATTGATGAAAAACCTCTATTATCACTAAGGAATAAAACAAAATAAAGTGTCAACACCTCAAAGGTATCTTGTGAATTTAGGGTATTTTCAGTTTTAGCTGTGCAACTAATTTCTTTTATATTCTTGATAAAATTGTGTCTTGGTTTGATTCTGAGTCTTTCGTTGATGGTTTCTGCTGTTGCTATTTCCACAGACTTTTTAAACTCAGTGCTCTTCCTTAAACTGGCAGGCAGGAGTAGAAGAAGCAGTTGGTACAATTCCTCTGAGGGGCAGGGAGCCTTCCACGCTCATCAGATGTGGTCTCCTGGCTCTGCAGATTACAGTTGCTACACCACTTGAGTAATAAGGGGAGGGTAACGTGAACGTACAGGTGACTTCTGTGCAACAGGGAGAGAAGATAGAGAGCTAAAGAACTACAGCAGACACACACAAAAGACATCAAGCTTTGGCAATGTTTGAAAATGTAATGGATAGCATAGGCAATAAAATATAAAATTATAAAAATGTAGGGACTCTAATCAAGAAACATTGATCTTGTGAAACTGGCTTCGTATATCAGAAAATTGTCTAACAAATGCGGTTTGAACATTAGTTACCTCTTTCCTGAAAGTGTAAGGTTATGCAAATTCTGAAGAGAAGTGGATTTTTAGATGCAAATCAAGAATATTTACAGAAGCATATTTAGTAGAAGGTACAATTTTCATTAATTGCTCCATATGTTTTTGACAAATGAGTCAATTATGTATTTGCTCAGATCATTGCAAGATAGCTTCTGAAATACAGAAGATAGCAGATTAAATTCCTCTTACTCCTGGAACTTTGAATATTTGGGACCCAGGACTCTGCCCCTTGAAGTCTGGCAAAACTTAGGTTGACTGGTGCAGCATCAGGCTGCATTATCTAAATACTAAAGCTTTCTTTTTTAAAAACCAAATTACTATTGTGCTGGCCCTCTCTACTCCTGCAACAGATTTGGAAGGGTTAACTGCAAAAGTCTTTTCATCTACATTTTGCATTTGCAAAGGTCAACACTGAAACAAACACAAAATTACAGTATTACCAATTCTTTGTGAAATTTACCCTCTTTGGGATTCTGGGCTTTTTCTTTACTGGGATTACCAGAAAACTTAATGAAGAAAATACGGATATTCACATAATTTTTTTCTAGTAGTCTGATAATAGTGTTTGTTTTCTTACTGTGCTTATGGGACTGATTTTCTAATCCCTACAGTATTAGGTACTGTACAAAAACACTTTCTAAAACAACTCTCTGCAAGCCAGATTACCAAGGCATGGGGAAAGGAGAAAAAAAACAATAAAACACAGGGATAATTCCCAAGTTGCCCCTATTCCCATGATGATAAGGAGCTAAAAATGTTGCACATGTACGTTAGGCATTGTATGACAGTTTAAAAAACAAAGATGTGGCAACAGTGATAAAAGACACCTTTGGTAGTACTGTAAGAAAAAACTCTATTCAAAGTGAATTCAGGGATGGGGGATTCTCGTCCACAAGTTTCAGCTGCAGAGTAATGTGTTAGTTTCTTACATACCCAGTTAAGGCTGAAAATGGTAGTAATTAATTCATGCATTATTTATATGAAGGGTAAACTGCCCCTTGCTTTTCATGGTTGCTATCCTCAGGAATGGGATTTGCAGAATAGATGAAATTATCCCAGTAAACAATACTTCAGTCCAAAATGTGGTAGGTGCTGTGTTTCTAATATTGAAAAGATATATGTGATAGGTAAAAAAATACTTCTTGAACATAGAGGCAGTTAAAAGCTATGATTTTTTTTTCAAAGGTGGCTTTTGATCCAGTGATATTTTATCTTTATTACAGGATAGAAGTTGTTTGTACCGAATACAGTTCGCTGATCTTTCCATGCAAAACCAGGTTGCACTCTATGAAGTGTGCTGGCATTCATAGCTTATGCGGCTTTGTATCTTCTGACCTTCAACAGGGTTTTCTGGAACAGGCTTAAGAAACGAAATATAATGGTTAGAAATCAGTTTTATCTCGCTGTCATTGCATCAACACAGATAGTCAATATGTCCATGTTTATAGCCGAACACATGTCCATTGCTTAAACTTGATGTTCCTGCAATCTTTGTGGCATATGGCATTAAGAGATGTATTTTAGGATAAACATATGCTTGGATCATGCAAAACAGCAACAACTAGTAAAACAGAAACAGCAACGTTCCACTTAATGCTGTGACAGCTTAAGTTAGTTCTGGAGAACTGCAGGAAAAAAACCTTTACCAGGTGTACATGTTTATTCAATACGATAAATCCTCTGCAACATAAATGGTCTTGCAAAATCATGTATTAATAAATACTGACTTCCAGGGAAAACACAGTAAAGCAATGTTAGGTTGCATTGCATCAGGAACCCATAGTTTGTGAATGAGAATTGAATTTAGAGGATAAAATGTATAGGATGCAGCTTACATGGTAATGCTTTTCCCATCCATACTTTCACTAGGCTAATCTTTCTTACTCAAAAATCAACAAATACTTGGTTCTGTTATCAGCAAATTCCTTCAAACCTAAGAGGTTTGTTCCCTTCTGCAGTTGCCTCACAGGGTAAGGATACTCCTGCTGCATTCTGTTCTTCCCTTTAAACAAACCCCTAAAGTTTGAATGCTTTGAATACTGGATAGAAGTTAGAAGCTGATGTCATGTTGTGCTGGGTATTTTTGTTTACTTTTCCTCCAGCTAGCTGTTTTCAAAGTTGAGGATGCATAAAAAAATACCAGAAGGTAAAGCTTGTACGTAGAGGTAGTACTTGCATCACACTATGTTATATGGTTAAAGAAGATGGGCAGGCTTTTACATGCAGAGCCTTTCTTGAGCTCTAAAATTAAAGAAGCAGATTTCAAAGGTAAATACAAACTGCGAACAATTGTTCAATAATTTAAGCATTTGCGTATTAGGGCATTTCTAAAGGAAAAATCAGGTACTACCAATGGAGCAGAGACGACCCAAGGATTCTTTAGCATTATCAGAAAGGAGAGGTGTAAAGGGAGAGAGAAAGGGACTTTGATGTTTTTGGAATGTGCAGCAAGAGCAGTGGGGAGATGGAGATTATAATGACCTATAAAATCAGTTTCTCTGTTAAATGCTTGGTTTTACATAACCACCAGGATTATGGATTTTATAGGTTTGTCTTTGGATAAACATTTTGTAGGTTTATCTTGAGGATCTGTTAAGTCTGAAATACTACAGCAGGAATAACAACTTTATGAAGTGTATTTCCGCAAGTTGTTTACTTTATTGATTGTACACAATCATTCTAGTGAGTGCTGCTTGTTTATTTTCACCTATATAGACACCGCACAATCATCTGGTGCAAAGGACAGAGGTTATCCCAGTCCAGAAGAGGAAAATGCAGACTCCAAAAATGCTCCCACTGAAAATACACCCGTGCTAATGCGGGCAGGAACGCCACCAGCTCAGCAGGGCAGGCAAATCGGAGTCCCTGGAGAGCTGCAGAGCAGCACAAAGGGGCCCGCAGGACAAACCCCACCGGGAGTGCCTCCAGCCCTTCCTTCCCCGCTGACACTGCCCTGGGCCGGGAGCGGCCCCGGCTGCGGAGCCTCAGGCCGAGCAATGCAGGACACGGAGCGATGGGTACGCAGAGAGGGGAAATTCAGGCTAGGTGGTGGGAAAAAATTCTTTCCTGTGATGGTGGCGAGCCAATGGAACAGATTGCACAGAGAGGCCGTGGCTGCCCCAGCCCTGGCGGTGTTCAGGGCCAGGCTGGATGGGGCTCGAAATACCCACGTCTGGTGGAAGATGTTCCTGCCCACGGCGGGGACTTGGAACCGGATGACCTTTAATGTCCCTTCAAACCCAACGCATTCCACGCTCCTCTGATCCTGTCCCGCCGGGGCACACCAGGCGTGCTGGGCGCCCAGGGAAACCCACGGCAGGGGCTCAGTCCCCGCTAACTAATCCCTTGAAGACCCTGGCCGAGCAGGTCTCAATACCCTCACAGGCAGAGTCCGGGCGGGGGGTCAGCCCCGCGCCGTCCCCGCGGGTGGCGATGGAGGACAGCCCCGAGCGCCGTAGGGCAAGCCAGGGTATGGAGACCACCGCGGGGAGCCTCTCGACGGCGAGGTGCCCCCACGGCAGCCGGCAAGGGCGGCGGGATCGGGATCAGGATCGATATCGGGATTGAGATGTCAAGAACCCCGCCCGCCCACCGGTCTCCCCGCTCGGGCCCGCCCGCACCGCCCCGTCCCCGCGCACGCGCGGCCGCGCACCCAGCGGGCGCGGGCA
>VWZD01003683.1:449081-494087 GCA_013396695.1 Sakesphorus luctuosus
GAGGGAGGCGGCGAGGAGGAGGAGAGGGGCCGGGGCGGGCTGGGCGCTCCCCGGCAGGGCGAGGGCAGGGCGAGGGGGTCCGCTGCCCCTCGGGAGGCGGCGAGGGGAGAGAAAAGGGAAAGCAGCCCCTCGGGGGGTGCGAGGGCAGGGCGAGGGGATCCGCCGCTCCGCGGGGCTGCGAGGGGCTGCGAGGTCAGGACGAAGGGATCCGCTGCCCCTCGGGGGACGGCGAGAGGAGGGCAAGGGGATCCGCTGCTCCTCGGGGGCTGCGAGGGCATCCTCTACCCCTCGGGAGGTGGCGAGGGCAGGGCGAGGGGATCGCTGCCCCTCGGGGGGCGGCGAGGGGCCTCAGCCCCGCTAGAAGCGCCGTGGCAGCGAGTGCCGCCCGTGCGGGGTGGGCGGTCGGGGTAGCACCGTGGGGACCGGGACCGACAGAGAGCTCCATGTGTTCCCCGGGGTTCCGACAGCAATTCCCGGGCAGGCGTGCCCTGCGCCACGCCGCCTGCTGCTTCCTCTCCCTCTCCGTAAAATGAGGTTGCGGTGTGGGGCTGGCCCTGCCAGGTACCATCTGGCTTTGCTCGGTCGGATGGGGTTGCTGTAGGTACAGGAGCATGAAACATCCTGCTGCTTGACGGGTATTTCCAGCTGAATTATTCATTCAAACCTACTCCGGAGGGGTTCTTAAAGAGGGGCTGCAGAAATCGCTCTGGAAGAATGGATCGCTTTCCCTGTGTGTGGTTCTGAGTGGGTGGTGATTTACTGTGACTGGGGCAGGAGAAAAGATGGCTCAGTTTTGTGGCGGTGGCCTCTGTCTTGTTTCAGCAGCAGCTGCTCTGCTTTCCTGTGAATATTGACAGTTTTCTGTTTTCTTTTTATATCTGGGGAAATTTAAGTTGGATATCAGCAAAAAATTCTTTCCAGAGAGAGTAATCAGGCATTGGAATGGGCTGCCCAGAGAGGTGGTGGATTCACCATCCCTGGAGGTTTTTAAACTGAGATTGGCCGTGACACTGAGTGCCATGATCTGGTAAATGGACTGGAGTTGGCCCAAGGGTTGGACTTGATGATCTCCGAGGTCTTTTCCAACCCAATCGATTCTATGATTCTATGACCTTTCCCTTCCCTTTTTTCATTTTGATCCAGTATAACATGTATTTTTTGTCACTAGTAGTGGAACAGCCCAGAAGGAGTGTACCAAATGAAAGAAACTTGTTTAATTGTCCTAATAACCTGGATTTAGCATAGCTAAAGAGTTAAAATGTCGAAGCATTGTACTTTATGGGATGAAAATTCTGCTTGTGAAGTTTAGATGCATAAACCGCCCCCTCTGTGTGTCTTTCAGAGTTATTTAAATGAAACGAGATCAAGAACTTGAACATACTGTACAGAATGTTCTTTCAGCAGTAGCTTAGACAGGTAGTTTGGCCTGCCTTGGTTTTATTAGCTCTGTCTGGCAAATGCGTTTTTGCAATGCTCTTCTTTTAATGTTCAGACTTTCACATGCACAAATGCCAAACAGAGGCTATAATTTAATATGTAGTACCTTTTGTAAAACTGTGAAATCCAGGGAAATGACTGGGAAAACCAGCTGTGAACTGTGAAGAAGGCACTTTGTGGGGCTCTGTAAACCTGTGTTGTGTTGCTGGCTCTGGCCTAGTAAATGACCTTCTACAGCTTGCCTCACCTAATTCCTGTTGCTGCCTCTGTAAAGGGGAAAAACCAGTTAAAAATTACATGAGGTTGTTTAGGATATATGAATGACAAATGTTGCTTAAAAGTAAGATACATGTGGAGGGTAGTGCTCACTTCTGGAAATTACAGCCATGCTAAGTCTAATGCTCTAATCGCTTTCATTTTAGAAATACCAGCTGTAAGGTGACACTTTCTGTTTTCTGTATTCTGTTATCTTTTGGTGAGAGATTCAAGGACATTTATGATTTTTTTTCTCTATGTGGCTATTTGTGTTATGCTTTAATTACTTTTTCCTGTGTTTAATAAACTGCTAATTCAGTAATGTGTTTTAGCAGATTGGAAAAGGAGTTGTAAACAGGAAGGATAAATGAAAGTTTAGTAAGTGAACTGGAAAATCAGTAAGTTTCTCAATAGTAGACATGTCCCCAAGGGAGCAAGATTTCAAGGCTCTGAATTCTTCTATTAATTACTATATCTTCAGTGGGAGAACAGTTTAACAAACTTTTATATAATTTAAGTGGCTTTTTGGTTCAGGAGCATTTAATTTATTATAATTAGTGCCAACTTCCAATATGTAAGTTGCCTGACACAAGAAGATGTCCTTTTTCAGATTAAGTGTTTTTAAATACCCAGTGTTTACCTGAAATGTTTGTGCTGCTCGTTGCAGCCTCTGACTATACCAGTAGTCTGTCACTGTATTATTTATATTGTTTATATTATTGATAGAAATGATATATTGGTGCATTAAGTAAGTTTAGTTCTGTCTTAAAGAGATGTAATTTTATATGACAATGTGTGATGATACCCCAGGTTAATTACATTTTATTTTTACAGATCCACTGAAACATCTTCTCAGGTTGAGTTGAGTTATCTGATTGCCTCTTCTAAGTCAGCCTGATAGGGAACTCTTGGAACTGTAACAAATCATCTCTGCTTGTCAGTGGCTCTGAGCATCAACCTGAACAGTTCAGTGGCTGCACAGCAACTTCTGAAACCTGTGTCTTTGAGCCTTTATGTGTATCATTTCACTTGCTGTGCTTTTTGTCTGTGTGGACAGTCTTGAATGGTTACAGTTTCCTGTAACCCATTTTTGGCTACAGTAACAGAAGCCGGTGTTGATGAGATTGTGTGTTTTGTTTGCTAACTGTGGTGTTGTTGCTAATTTGTTGCTGCTGAACTGGTTTGAACCTGGTTTGCGTAACTTTAGCAAATCATATTTTTTCTTTAAAAAAGCCAACAATCCCCAAACAAGACATGAAAGAAGAACGTTTCTTTTCCCAGAGACAGCCCAAGCTTGTGCAATTTTCTCCTGACCCCCCCCTCCCCCGAAATATTTTGAAAAGGTGTAAGTAGTGTAGAACAAGTGAATAGAATGGATTTGCTTTAGAAAATTTGATAACCTATCTGTAGTAATCTGAAATCTTAAAGGCAAATGCTTATGACATAGTAAACAATAAATAGTTGTTTTCAGAACAGCTGGAAACACAGATCTTGTATCATGGATAGAAGAGGAGGTGAAAAATAGAGCAAAGGAAGTTCAGTTGAAAATGTACAGAAAATATGTCATTGCTTTATGAAGTGTTAAATAATTAAAGCCTTTCCCTCAGCCTGCAGTTATCAACTATTTTCATTGTATACTTGAAAGACTGACTTTGTCTATAACCCTGACATCTTAATTATTGCATTTGACCTTTCACCTCCTTTCCATTTTAATACCAGGTTACTGGAAACCCTGAATTATGGTTGGACGTATTTGTGAAAACTGTTTAAACTTATTTATGAGAACAGTTTTAGGTTTGCGTTTTATCAGCAAAATAACTTCTCATTTATTCTATAAAGTTAGGCACATGAGATTTGTACATGTAGGTATTTAAATCTGAATACAGAGCTACTGCAATTAGTGCAATTAATGGCCCAAACAGCTTTGGTAAGGAGTGTGGGGTGCCACCTTTCTTTGTTATCCCCTTGCAAACTGCTCCTGGTGGGCCATCATCTAATTACTTTGACATATCAAAGTAAAGTGCTATTTGAAAAGTCTCGTTCCATCAGTAGAATCTTTTTTTTTCGAAATGTGTGTCTAAACAGCCACTTATTAAAATAATTGTGTGAGATGACGATGCAGAATTCATGTTACAGCTTGAAATCACAAGGAACTTCGTTCACAAAATGCAAACCAGTAGCAGTGTGAAAGCTTCCCACAGGATTCACCCCAATGTTTTCAGCAAGTGGGGTAGGGGATGGGGGGAATCTCAAGAAAAAATGCATACACATTTGGTAATATTCTCTTGATTCTGTTCTTTACCTGAGCTTCTAGTGTTAGTGAAAGTTGTGTTTCTTAGAACAATTACTTATTGCTTAGTCTTTGTTCAATATTGGCAACATTTTTATTTAATAATTTGGCAGTGATTTATTTAAAAGATGTGTCCCTGAAAAAAGTTATGAGCTATTTTTAATGTATGTTCCAAAAAAAACTTAGCAAAGCCGACCTTAAGTGAGGAAGGGTTTCGGTCAGTTGGAGCTGTGGTGGTGCTGCACGTGTGTTCTGTGCACACAAACATCACAGCACGGGATGCTGCTGGTGCTGCTTCAAATAAAAAAATTAAAAATAAAATGAGCAGTAACTGTGGGTGTTTAACCAATTCTGGGATAGAACCACAATGAAATTATTTGTAGTCAATAGCAGTGTGAAGTGTTTGTTAGTGGTGCCATTGATGGAATCCTCTGGAAGATAAGAATTTTAGTAATTTTCTAAACTGAAAAATGCAGGTGCCATAACTGAGAGCAGAACAAGTAGAGGGTAAAAACCATTTCTCCTGTCCACTAAGAGATTGTTAGCCCTTTACATAACCTTCTGTAACCAGGCTGTACTGATATGTGGTGTGTTAGCTTTGGCATGTAGCCATGCTATAGAAAAATAAGATAAATGCAAAATTTATGGTCCTTTGACCAAGGTGAGTTAATTTAATCGTGGGTGTGTTTTAATAAATTTTAAAGTGAGTTGATTATCAAGTAAAGTTTAAACTTTATAGTCTTTATTCAGTAAACATAAATAAAATAAAAATTACAGTTTTAGGCCCTAAGGAGTCTCATTTGTTTGTTTTTGTATCTGCCCATGTAAACAGAATTTTGAGAAATACTTTGCTGTGCAGCAGCTGCACCATTTTTGAACTAGAATGGAAGAAAAGTAGTAGAAATCTTATTGAAACCAGCGGCCCTGAGAATTATCAGCAGCTCTTGCTCCCACATAAACCAACTATACAGCTGAAATGCAGAGAAACGTGCCACACTGAGCTTTGGTATCTCATCAATAGCTGTTCAGTTTCAATCAGGAGAATAAAAGCAGGCAGGAATTTGTGGTAAAGAAGAGTTAATTCTATTTGATTACAAGCATTTTTTACTCACAGTTTTATACTGTCTTGTGTTTAGGCCTGGCTATTCTAGATCTGAGAAGGGAAAATAGGACACAATAGATTTGCAAAAGCCAGAGAATATTGTCTTGTTAAGCTGCTCCCTTGGAAGGCTCTGTGAGTTTGTAATTAATAAGCTAAAGCAGCTTAGCTCAAACAATGTGTGAAACTCAGTGATCAAGCACTTTCTTTAATTGTTTCTCAAATTCTACCGAGCCAAGACTTTCACACCAAAGGATCTTCCCAATCCTCTCGCTGTCCTTCACTATTACACACTGTAGTACTGGCGACTCCTCCCAGAGATTATGAGGTTAAATTACCCTTATTAATACAAAAGAGAGAAGGCACAACTCCCTTTGAAGCTGCCCATGGTTAGGGCAGGGTGCAACAAATACAAACGCGTTCAGTGTAATGGTTGTGTCTTGCATGGCCTCGGTTTGCAGCTGAGAATTGAGGGTTCAAGCAAATTACAGGCTGAAATTTCCACGAGGGCAGAGAGGAAGAGGATGATGAGGGTCTTTTGCTTAGTACTTGGAGCCAGAAATTTTGTGCATTTTGCGTGGCTTTGAGGTAGTCAAGGCTTGTGACAGAACTGTCACCTGGAGGTTGAGTTTTTGTCTTTTGAAGGGAGGAAGGGATAATATTATCCCATCACTGAAACATGTTACAACTTCATTTATTGAAAGCAAATTAAAATACAGTAAATAAGTTAAATGTTTCAAAAGAAAAAGAGCCAGTAAACAACCCTTTGTGACAGAATGCAGGTCAGGTAGCCTGTCCTCTGCTTGCCTTTGATAGTCGAGGGCTTTCAAAAGGTATTCTGGAATCTGTGGGAGCCTTTGCAGTTGTTTGGGGTTTTTTTTTGTTTGTTTCTTTCTTTTGTTCAAAAAAGTATTCTGGAATCTGTGCAAGCCTTTGCAGTTTGGTTTGTTTGTTTGTTTTTCCTCTCAGGTGACCTCAATCGCTGGCATGAAAAGCAGGTATCGGTCAGGGGAGGGGAGGGAGGGAACCTGCTAATTTGCCTTCCTCGGAATAGCATTAATGTGTTAGTAAAGAAGGGACAGAAGAGACTGGCAGTAAGTCAGGAATTGCAAGACACCTCATTTTTGCTAATTAATGATCTCATTGAGGATGGTGGCTATTCATCCTTCCATACACAGTATTAAAAAATAATTGTTTCTCCTTAGGTGATTATAAAGTTGTTTGACATCTTTTTTTTATTCGGCCTCATTAAAAGTACTGCTTAATCAGCCTCAAGGAGAAAATCTGTATATATGTCAATAAATTGTGATACTGGTTTACTAGAGCACAGCCAGTATTGTCTCTAAGAGTCTGCTGGAATAAAATGCTTCATAGAATTTGGTGCTACTTGTTCACATAGATTTATTTATTTTTTCTTGACTAGGAATTAGTGGCTAAAAATGAGGAGGGGCAAGGAAACTGAATGGATTTGGGTTTCCTAAGTTAGAACTTCTCCCCCTGTCATATTTAGGGATATTAATTTAATGAGTATTAACTATTATTACTGTTTGCAGCTTCCAACATTTTTCCTCTTTTCTTTCCAAAAGGATTTTTTGTCAGAATACAACATTTTTTCTTTGTTACCAACTGTTGGAATGGATTTTATAAGGGTGAGGAATTTCCTGGTAGACATTTAGTTGCCCTCATTGTACCAGCCTTCACTTTGGCCTTAAACTCATTTCTTTACCTGAGGCAGTTCAAACAGTGTTAGACTCTTCCTTAAAAGATAAAATTATCTGTAGTTGACTTTTTATTGCTGTGTGAGGGTTGTTGTGCTGGGCATTGGTACTTTTCAAGACTCCATTTACAAAGCAGATGACTTGCTGTCAGTTTAATTTTATTCTGTATTAGTGGATGCCACATAATTTGCTTTCAAGTGACAGGTTCATTGTAAAAAAACTTGATTATCTGGCAAAAGCTTTTCAGACTGTACAGAGTGTTTTCTTTGTGTATGTTATTGTGATTTGTCTTTAATTATACTGGAGTTAATATTTCATGTTGATGTTGTCTCTTAGTCATCTTAAGTCAAGCATATTTTTCCCTTTAAAAGAGGACTGTGTTGCTTTGTCCTTTCAATCAGATATTTTAGAATGCCGTGGAGCATGTGAAGATGATATTCTCTTACTAAACTGAGAAATCAACAGTAATTCCTCCCACCACCCCAAATTCATAGTCTACATTTTGAAATTTTTCAGGGCTCAGAAGGATAAAACATTAGTGGTGGAAATTTATTTGTGAGTATCTCATTAAAAGGTTCATACATTACCATTTTGTTCCCTTAAAAAGAGAGAAATGTGCAAAATGCCTGACATTGAGAACTTGGGGTCTGGATTGGTCTGAGAAAATAACATTAGAACTGGGTTGCCAGATGTTAACATGTTTTAGCAATGAGAAGGAGGAGACTAATCTGCTTCTGCAGCCTCAGTACAGATTGAAAACCTGCTATTCAGCCAAAAATAGATAAAACTGAAAAACAATTCTTTGAACTGAAATCCTGGTATTACTTTTTTATGGACAGAATATTTTTGTGAAGCTGTTGTGTTATGTGGCCTGTTGAAGCTTTAATTGAGAACATCCAGTCAGTTATCTGTCTTTCCTCCTCTGGGTCCTGATTAAAACTTAGCAAAAGAACTTTGATAGGAAAAATTCATGCAGGATTGTGATAATCAGCTGTCTGAGTGGTTTATGTGTTTTGGAGTCTGGGCCTAATTATTTTGCCTGGATTGTGAGACATACTCTGCAAGGACTTTATGGAATGACCCCATTGGTTAGGAAGCAAAAATTTGTAGGAACTGTCATTTCTTTAGATTTGTTAAGTAGCAAGATGGAGTGTAGCAGGTAATTTTTTCTTAAATATCAGTGTTTCTAATCTTTACCTTGGTCCCTTGTTTTTCTTCTGTTATTTCTCATCTGTATGAGAGCTTTTTAGTATTGAAGTTAAGTTTCTGATGAGAGAGTAACAGGCAGTCAATTCCTGCAATGCTTTAACTGTCGGTTTGGTGTTTTTGTTTGTTTGTTTGTTTTTTGTTTTCCTATAAAGGAGTTTAGTTTGAAAAGCAGAAGTAGCTACTCAGTCTTTAGAACTTCGTGTTCTGGATTTGAGGTACATTTCAGTAAGAAATGTGTGAGTGTAAGAACCCAGATACTGAAAATAGAGTTGTTACCATCTTTCTCAGGCAAGTAGCTTGTGTTAGCAGACCAGCAACAGCTTTGCTTATGAATCAACATGGTGTGTTGTACAACAGAGCTGTTACAGGCTGTTTCCAGCTCCTCCTGCTCTGGTACAAGGTTGCTGTTTGTCTCTGCACAGTGAGGGAGGGAGTGCTTGGAAAAAGTCTGTCTCCTGCACGATGTCTTCAAAACACAGAGGATGTTTTTTGTGAAACATTTTATGACTTAAATGGGGGAGGAGGTGACAGGCTGTAGCTCATAAGTGAAATGTAAATTCTTTGCCAGGACTTTATCATATTACTGACAGGGTGTTGGTGCTAACAGAGTTTGGGTGCATTTAAATTTTTGGAAGTGGAAGAGAATCATTGGCAATTACTGAAGGAATATTGTTGGGTCTCCCTAGCAGGCAGCAGCTTTGCCAGTGTAAAATTTAGAAGAGCGGAGCCCAGTGGGATTAACATTTAACTTTTAACTCTTTATGAGTTTGTTTTCTTCCTCTGATCGCTGAGCCAGATTGAGATTGGAGTTTACAGTGTCTAGGAAGGCTTGGCCCGGGGAGGCTCCCCTTTTCTTGCATCGCTTTAACAAAGAGAAGGGAATTTGCATGCATAGAAGTAGAAGGTTTCTAACAAAATTCAAGTGTAGATGTTTTGGACACCAATGCTTCCTGTGTATGAAGTTGGTGTTCCATCTTTCAGTGTCACAGCATCATGGAGCATGCAGGCACTCAGCAATAGGACAAGGGGGCACGGGCTCAAGCTCTGCCAGGGAAAATTTAAATTGGAGATGGGAAAAAAATTCTTTCCGGAGAGAGTAATCAGGCATTGGAATGGGCTGCCCAGAGAGGTGGTGGATTCACCATCCCTGAAGGTTTTTAAAGTGAGATTGGACGTGGCACTGAGTGCCATGGTCTAGTAAACAGATTGGAGTTGGACCAAGGGTTGGACTTGGTGATCTCGGAGGGCTTTTCCAGCCCAATCGATTCTATGATTCTGTGATCCTATGCTGAGGTGGAAGGAATCCATCAGGATCATTGAGTCCAACTCCTCGCCCTGCACAGGACACTGCAAAAATCGTTCCTTATTCTCGTGATGCTGCCCAACTGTACATAGTTTAGTTCCTATCACTGAGGGGAAAAGGCCACCGCAGTCCAGCTTGATTGCCCATCAAAGCTTTTTTTAATGGCAAAGGAAGGTGCAGCAATGGAATGTTTCCTCCAGCAGAAGTGACAGGAAGCTGTTTGCCCATTTTCCATGTTTGCTCTCTTGGTAGGTTTCTGCTCTGCTGTATTTTTGCTTTCCGCCCATCTGTTTTCTGTGGAATTCTTACGACTGCCCTTAATATATCATGTCTTGTGCTGAATCTCCTTTGGGTTTAATCAGCTCAGCTTTTCTTCTTCCTACTTTCTTTCTGTAAAATAAGGAAAGTCTCTAAAATAGACTTTCAAGCCTATATTAAGGGTTCTTCAGAGGTAAAGTATTTGGCTAAGATGGCTCATCATTTAATTTACTCATTTAAGATATTGCCAATTTAAGACACTGCACATTTTGTGCTGCATTTCTTGAAACACCAAAAAGTGAAGTATCTGAGAATAACAATTTTATTTTCTGTATATAATTTACTTTTTATAAAGTTTTTAATTTCAGCTTTTAGGAGGTAATAACTCAGGAGGATGGGTGCACACTCAAAGTTGATTGGATTATCTTGTTAATATTTTACTGCTGATCAGCAAAGCCAGTGTAACAGTGTATGTGGCTTTGCCCACTCCAGTTACGATGTACAGTGTGTTACCCAAAGCAACAGGCATTGGATGGCTGAGTTGCTCTCAGCTGTTTGTACATGGGTTGTACTTGGTAGTGACCACCTTACTTCACTGTACCCTGTTTGTGTTTGCCCAAAGCTCTGTTAAACTGTAACTCTCTGTGCTCCAGTTTTCCAAGGGAGGGGCAAAGCTGTTGCAAGAGTTCTGACAATGGGCTTAGAACTGGAAATAGATACCTGATATTGTGATACTCCTTTTTAAAGGCACTGGGAATGGTAATTCACACATACCTACAAGAGCTGGGTAAGTGTCATGGTAGGGGAGGAAAATACCTTTGCGCTATTGCACTGGGGGTTGTGGTTAGAGTCTGTCAGCCTTTCTTTTCTGTCCATGGGTATCCTCTTTGTTTGTGGCAGAATTAGAAAAAGGGATTCCTGGTTTTGGGAAATGTGATGGTGCTGATCTCCTATACACTATAGCAATATTGTTTATTGCCTTTTGAGGTAGCTGATAGGAACACAGAGACCAGTGAAATAACTTTATATCTGTTGATAAGCATTTATGTGGTATGACATCCAGCTCAGTGGTGCTTAGTAACCAAACTATCTGTTTCTAGGAGGTTGATTCTGAAATACTCACATTGCCAACCTCTAAATTTCTTCCTGTCCTAAATTGCTCCCTTGTCCCCCTTTTCATCTGTTGCATCTTTTTGTGTGCTTCTGCCCTGCTTGCTTCTTTATACGGTTTACCAGGATTCAACATGAGTGAAAATTCAGCTGTGGCATCTCAGACATCCCTGCACCAGTTCCAGAGGTGCCCAAGTAAGATGTGTGACGATTCAGAGAAAGAAGGATGTGTGTGTTTGCCTGGCGAAGGCACTGGAAGCTGTTGGCTTCAGACATACTTTAACTTGAACCATGACAGACAGTGAGTGCTGTCTGTCAGGACTGAAATGATAGACGTGGTTGTGAGCTGTCTGGAGAGCTGGCAGGAATTCTACTCTGCTGACTCCAGTTAATTTCGTGTTCTTTGTTCCATATGCTTTGAGAAATCTTACAAAACGGAGACTTTTGCAGATCTGTGGAGGGGAACTGAAGGAGTTGCACAAACCTGTTTGACAGAAGTAGCAAAACGATATAAATTATGTCAGTCATATCTCAACTACTTGAATAAACTTCCTTTTAGAACTGATGTTTGGATCAGTGTTAGGCTGTGTCTTTGATTTCATCCTTTCCTGTGGAGATTGGTGAATAATCTTGATTTCAAAAACTTCCATGTTTTTGAAAATACTTGTGTAAGGAATGGGTTATGTCACTTCCCTTTGTCTTTTGCAGGTGATTATTCCTTTAGTTGAAGGACTATGGTGTTAACCAGTCTTGGGTTTTGAGTGTTCCTACTCTGCTGTTCTGTTTCCCTCTAGATAGTGAATGTTCTTATCAGTTTGATCATCTTAGTTCTGGTTTGATTGAAAGTTGTATTAAAAGTATGTTCAGGCATAAAATTCTCTCTCAGAAAAAAGGAAAAGATCAGATTGAGATTTCCTGTGCATCCTTCATTTATTCTGCCTTTATGTTAATAACTCCATGATTGCAGTTTGTTTTGTGTCACAGTCCCTTTAAATAGAAAGTGGACAAGCAGAGGATGCTTCTGTATGAAATCTTATGATGAATTAGCAGAAACACTGGAAAGAGAGTCATGTGATGTGAAAAGGACAACAAAGCAAGCACAGCTCCCAGGAGTGTATCAGTGTATGGAAAACATCTGTTTGGAGGTTACTTCAGGAGTCAGTAGCTGCACTAGCTGGTGTTTTGACTTGAAGGAGTGGTTTTCTGTCTGGGAAGGCTAAGAAGTAATTTGTTGAACTCACCAATCTCTTACTGTGAAGAAAATTCTTCCCGTTACAAGTGTAAGATATAAATTGATGTGAAAAATGTTAAAGGCTTTTAACTACAATATTTTAAGTTTTTTTGATCCATCCTTATGTTAGGAAGATGGAGAGGTGACTTCTCTGAGGTAACTTCAGGCTCTAAGTTTATAAGATTCTACAAATGAGATAGTTAAAGTTGTGTGAATAGTGTTAATCCATTAAACTTTGCCCTGCTGTGTCTGTTACTGCTGATTTTCAAGACTTTTGTGGGAAAAAAAATCGATTCTGTATTCATGGCTGTCAAATAAAGGAAAGCTTTTCCACCACTGAACCTGCTCATTTTCAGATGCTTAATTTGAGAAATTTACAGTTGCAGCATAACACTTGCAGCTAATTTGTATGGACTTGATATACCAGAGCCACATTTTTTAAAAGTTCATGATTGAGTCTTGAAGCTGAGAGTGTGAGTTTAAATTTAGTGTTGCTCTGAGAAAATTAATGTTCTTTGCAACCTTTTTGGTCAGCTCATGCAAATAGTATTAAACACTGAAGAGGAATTAATTTGAAGTTTTGTAATTTAAACTTGAAATGTTTTCTGAATCACTGTGGTAACGAGGAACTCAATTTCCTAATTAAACTATATGAATCCAGCCTTTAAGGGCTTCATTTAAGAGATTTTAATTTTTTTTAACTAGATCTGTCTCCTGATAATTCAGTTTCTCTATTAATGAGATATAATAGGAGTCAAATTATTATAAGTTGTAAGGAAGAGAGGAACTAAAAAATAGTCTTTCATGACTTTTAGGCTTTGGAATGGGCTGCCCAGAGAGGTGGTGGATTCACCATCCCTGGAGGTTTTTAAGCTGAGATTGGCCGTGGCACTGAGTGCCATGATCTGGCAAATGGACTGGAGTTGGACCAAGGGTTGGAGTTGATGATCTCGGAGGTCTTTTCCAACCCAATTGATTCTATGATTCTATTCTATGATGATATATTTGGAGAATATCTTCCAATTTTTCAGAATATTTCTAGCAGTGTATTGGAGTGCACATGTGTGGTAGTTGTGCCTTTAGGCCTTAGTTAGGCCTAAATTTAGCAGGCCCAAAGGATGTGACATAGATCAGAAGGGACAACCATCACCTGACCTAAGCAACCAAAGAGGTATTTCATATCATCTGACATCATCAAGAAGTGTCAAGAGGTATAGAGAGAGAGGGAGGAGGAGCTTCTGTCTCTTGGGTTTTGCCTTGGACCTGTGAAGACTCACTGCCCTGTCCTGCCGAGATTAGACCTTGCTGCCCTCCGTGCTGTGTTATCTGAGGGGGGGGTGGTGAACATTTTCTTGTTAATTTTCTCCTCTCTTGCTAGGAGGATTCTCTGGAAGAGTTTTTGTTTGGGAGGTTTTTGTGGGGTTTGGGTGGTTGGAATCTGTATTGTTTGGTTGGGTGACTCGGTAGTAGTTGTTGTTAGTCTGGTTTTCTTTTTCTCACATTTGTATCATATTCTGTTTTTAATTGTCTTTCTTTTCTATAATATAAGAAGCTTACTGCTTCAGGTTTCGGAGGTTTTTTTCCTCTCCCTCCTTTTCCCTTGGCTGGGGAAGGGGTAGGTGGCACGACCCTTTCTCTCTGTGTTGGGCAGTTTGGCATTTTGCCAGCTCAACCCAAGACAATGTGCTAGCCTGTAGTCAGCAGCTCGAGGAAAATGATTCTTCCTCTCTCTCTGGCACTGAGACCACCTCTGGAGTGCCGTGTTCAGGGAGCATCAGTACAAGGTACAAGACAGACACTGGTGTGTGGAGCGAGTCCGGCAGGTGACAGTTGGTGTGGCTGGGGCTGAACTGTGTGAGATACAAGACTGGCTGGTTTCCTTCAGCTGTGAGAAGAGCAGACAAAGCAGAGATCGTGCTGATGCCTCCAAAAACATAATAGGAGAATGTTGGGGAAAGCAGAGCCACAGTGGGAAGACAAGGGGCAATAAATACAACTTGGAACATGAGATATTCTGCTAAGATGCCAGAGAAACAATTTATACCATGAGGGTAGTGAAACCCTGGAGTGCATTGACCAGAGAGATTAAAAGATTATTTTCTAAGTATAAGTTATCTTCTCTTAAAACATTTGTCACTATTTGAATGCATTCTGGTTAGCAGACTGTGATGCCCTCTGCAGTTTTGTTCCAGTTGCTGTGGAGAACTCTCATCTTCTGGATAAAGCCTGTAGGCAGCTCTTTGTTAGTCTGTATGGAAATAATTGAGTTGATGCTTGATAGAAAAAAAGTTTTGAAAATATGTCATGAAAGCCTATTAAGGATACCCAGCTGTGTTCATCTGATCAGGAATGAGTAAGTTGTATGGGGTGGTTAATGGAATAGTAGAGTTTTAATATGAATAGTATATTTTATTATTCCAGTTGGGGTGGGGAGGGAACCCCAAATAATGGGTTTAAATCACATCTTAAGTGTGCATCTGTTGGTCTAATAGAAGCATTTTTTCCTATTGAACTGTCTAGCACTGTAAAGAGTTCCTGTCATTATGAGGACTGGAGAAATCTATGAATCTGTTGCAAAATACTGGTTTTGTTCTTTAATTTCAAGGGAAATTATCCAGATAGTCAGTATAGCTGGAGATAATAAAAATAAAGAAGTTCTGTACCCTCTCTAATAGCAGTTGTTGGTCTTCTGTCTTAATTGCTTGCAGTTCTAGGGTAAGAGCCCCTTCAATGAGGAGGGAGTGAACCATGTAGAGATACATATACTGCTGGATTTTATGTATCTGCAGTAGTATAAAGGAGAATACAGGTTCTTTATGCATACACAGTGTTAGAATGGTTAAAGCAAGGCAGAAGGAAGAAGGAAATAAAGTTCTGTTTGGGACATTGCTCTGAAACAAGTTCAGAAGAGCTGCGTGTTTCTTGACCTCTGTGTCTCCTTGTTTGTCCAGTGTGGAGCTGTGTCTGGGAACTTCCCATGAATCAGAGTTGCACTTGTGTTTTCTGTGCTTAATGGATAATCATAGTTGGGGGGATTTTTGTGGACTCCCTTATTTCAGTGATACATTTATTTGGTATAAAGTGTTCACATTTCATTATAACACTAGCAATGTTACAGTCTTACTCTCCAGTTTGGAAAGAAGGATGTTGTGGGGGACTGTGTTAAAGACTTTACAGAAGTCCAAATAAATTACACGTGTAGTCCTTCACTTGTGCACTGATGTGGTCACTCCAACATAGAAGGCCATTGTGGGTCAGGCAGGACTTGCCCTTGGTGAGGCTGTGCTGGCTGCCTGGAGTCACCTCCCCGTCTTTGTGCCTGAGCACAGCTTCCAGGAGGATCTGTCCCATGATCTTCCCAGGCACAGGGGTGGGACTGACAGGTCAGTAGGTTCCCAGGGTCCTCCTTTCTACCCTTTTAAAAGATGGGCACAATGTTTCTCATTTTTGAGTCCCCTGGGACTACACCTGACTGCCGTGACATTGCAAATATCATGGAGGATGGCAACTAAATCCACCAATTCCCCTCAGGACACTGGGATGCATCTCATTGGGTCTGTATTCAGGTTCCTCAGGTGGTCACAAACCTGACGTTCACTTACAGTGCCTTTGCTTCCCCAGTCTCCGTTCTGCTGTCCATCCACTCCAGGTTGGGAAGGGAGATTGACATTGAAGGCTGAGGCAAAAAAAAGTTGTTGAGTACCACAGCCCTTCTCATCAGTTGTTTTCAGTTTTCCAGCATTTTTTAAGGGTGGGAGTGGCTTATGTTGGTACTTGTTTGAATTGGCTAACTTGGAAATGTTACATTCTTTTTTGTCTTTAAAAATATGGTTGGTTTGCTGTGATAACTTTATACCTGAGGTACAAACAGTGTCTCCTGTTATTTCTCTGGGATATGTTTTTCAATTTTGTTTTGTATTGCAAATGATAAGCACTGTGTTTTCTGTGTGTATTATTTGTGTTCCGTGGACAGACCTTCATGACAGCGTCAGCAAATGTTTTAGGATCAGAGGAACAGAGCACCTCAGTGTACTGTGCTGATCTAGTACACATTCAATTTTTTTCCCCCTTGTGTTACTGCTTTTTTAGAAAGAGCCATAAATACAGTATGTGAGAACTGAAAAGCTGTGAAGGAGTCAGAGAATATTTTCACACTGATGAGGTGGATAAAAGAATGACTGAGACTGTGTTTGACTGAAAAGAGGGTTGCTGTAAACAGGGTCAAAGGGGGAAATTTGGAATGAGAGGATATTTTAAATGTTGATAAATCAGAATTTTTTATAGGATACAGAAGAAACAAAATTTTGTCTCTTCTAATTACTGTCAGATACTGACAGTTTAATTTGGCTGGCTTTAATTGAATTTTCATGTGGATTTTTGGGTTCTTTTTATAAAGAAAAAGTTGTATAGTTAATCTACAAGGATAAGTAAACGGTTCTACTGAATTATTTGCTGATCTTGTATACATTTGTTCCTTACTATTTTTTAACTAATGTTTCCAAATCTCCTCTTTAAGGGAGTTTGAATTTCCCTCATCATATAAAGTTCTCATTTCTGATCTTCTAAAGTATTTTGCTGTATGACAGAGCGTACACAAGTTGACTGCCATCGAGGTTTATTTGATGGTGTTCTGGGCAGGTGTCAGAGGGAGAATTGACTTCAAAATTAATCTCAGCCATTCAAATTAAAGATTTGTAAAATGGTTTTGTAACTTTGCTCCTTTGCATTGTAATTCGTAATAGTGGTGTTAAAACCAGTATTT
The DNA here is from genome assembly GCA_013396695.1 of Sakesphorus luctuosus. Lineage (NCBI taxonomy): Eukaryota > Metazoa > Chordata > Aves > Passeriformes > Thamnophilidae > Sakesphorus > Sakesphorus luctuosus. The sequence goes on from VWZD01003683.1 coordinate 465,754, forward strand.
TCTTAAACTGTGCAGAAAGCAGAAGATGAACACTGGGATTCCAATCTGTTTTTCAGTGTGTTAATGATATATAGTAACCTTCTTATGAAAATGCTACCATTGGTTTTTCTGGTGGTTTATATTGTGTCTGTGCTCAAGGTGGGAACTTTCAAAAGAGAAGCCCAAGCCAAGTTTTCAGGGTTGCTTGATAGAGACAGAAAGTTATTTCAGTATTTTCAGAATGTAAATTGTTAATTTATGGGGGCCTTTTCTTTATGAGTTCTGTGACTGAATTCATTGTAGTCTGATTTCAAAGACATTGATGAGATACTGAATTGTTTTTGTGTTGACAAATCAAGACTTTATTTTCACTGTGTATTTTTAAGTTTGGAAAACAGCTGCAAATATGTGATAAACCTGTATTTTTAAAAAATTGGATGTTGAATGGAAATGAGATACTAAACCTCCAAACCATGTATGTTTATTCCTTTTGAGTCCAAGGTCATTTTCACTGGTGGGGTGATTGAAGTGCAGTCATGAGTGGAGGTGGTAAACCTTAAAATTGTTAACAGGAAAAAGAAAAGTAGGAAATGAGAAAGCCTTGAACCTTTGTCATCGGGATGGTTTGGAGATGACAAAACATGTTGCATAACTGCTTAAATGGAGAAAATACACTGTGGAATCAGTGCCAATGACAGCTCTTCACAGAGGCTGCGTTTCCGTTACTTCAAAGATTGTAAGAAGCAGTGCTTACAGTTGGTACAGAAGCAGCTGGTTGCAGTTTCTTATTGATTTATCCCTGTCAAAACACGTAAGAAGTACCTGAACTGTCTGTATATAACTCTTTTCTAAGTACTGTGACTGTAGGGTCTAACATGCAGTTACTGTACAATTACTGAGTAATTTCTGTTAGCAATTCATGTAGTCTTGTTTTAGTTTTCTGTTCTGTCCTCTGGGGTGGCTCAGAACAAGGCAAAGGCTTGCACTGATGCCAGATGTGTGTATGTATGGCCAGACTTAGCGAACACAGATTTGGGCAGGGCTCTCCCCACATGGGTGTGCCCTTCCAGCCTGCGCAGTGGATGTTTTAGGTGAGGCACAGCGTGCACAGAACTGGCCCCACCGTTTAAGTCCTAAGGTCCATCTGCCACGGCCAAGCGAGCTTGGACAGTGACAGTGAAGTCCTCGGGACTGTCACAGCACCCGGTACTAACCGGGGCTGACCCTGCTGAGCATCCGAGATGTGACGGGATGGGATGGCAGGGAGGCATTGAACTGCCTGGGGACGGTCCCCACTGAGACTGGAACTCAGGCCTCGGATGCCAGATAGAAGTGTCTTAAATTACTTACAGGAGAGCGAGTTGTGCTCTTAAAATGTTGTAGAATGAACTGTGAATTTTGCACTATCCTGAGAATATGAAATACTCTCTGCTAGGTGTAGAGCTCTCATAGACATCTTTGTAATGTGACAGAATCATTTATACCTCTGTGTAGTTTGTAATGCAACAGGAGTGTTGCAAAGGTAAGTGCCATTGCATTTTACTCAAGAGCTGAGTTTAAAGCCTGTGACTATTTTTGCCTCTTGACTTTTCAGTTAAATTTCTAGGAGAGGAGTCTTCCTTTTTTCTCACTTTTCAATTTCACTTCGTTTTTAAATTTAAAAAGCTCCTCCTTTTACCTTTTAGTAATTGATGAGATGTACTTTAGTATGCATGTTTATTGTGAAACTTTATTTAGTATTTCAAATATTCTATACAATTTCTTTACAGAAACGATTACAAAAAGAACTGTTGGCATTTCAAAATGATCCACCTCCGGGAATGACTTTGGATGAAAAGAGTGTACAAAATTCAATTACACAGTAAGTATATATATTCTTGTTTCTTGTATGCTGAAAGTGTAAGTAAGGGAAGTTCTTTTCATGCCACTTCCACCAATTCCAAATAACATTGTGAATTTTTGCTTTTAGTCCTGACAGTGTTCTCCTTAATAAGCGTATTGCAGTGATGTGTTGGACACCTTCAGGAGCTGGATAGGGATTATGAAATTTTTATTAGGCATTTTACTGTCTAACAAACTGTCAGTTGGTAAAAGCCTCTGCATATTTCAGAAGAAAAGAATTTAATAATCTTCCACAAGGACTAACCTCTGAAACCCCTCTAGATTTATTGAAATAATGGAGTAACTGTTATAGAGTTCTGTGTCATTTGTATAGAATGTATGTAATAGTTGTTAATTTAATTACCTTCTTTCTCTAAAGCAAGTGAAGGAAACTTCTTAAAAAGCAAAGTTGTCTGAGTACACTTGTCTGCACTTCTCTACCTGCCTGAGCTTTTTCTGTGATTAGTGAAAAGGGAAGAGAAACATTGTAGAGTATTCTGTGACCATTCAAAGGGACAGGCATTGTTTCTGGAATGCAACTATTTTTTTTTTATTAGACTGAAATTCAAAAGATTTAGCCTGTGTTGACATTAGTTTTTCATAATTTTCTTGGTTTAATTTTACAGAAATTTCAAAAATTTTAGCAGATGGAAGCATTTATGAGAGTGTGGATCTCAGGCTGTTTAAGAACAGGCCAGAGCTGAATTCTGGTATTTCACATCTGCATTTTTGGTGGTGGCACTCAGCCCATATTACATGAGGCTTTTCTGAGCCTTGTCTATACTGAGTTAAGCACTCATATTGCTTCTTAATGGTGCTGGTCTTTATGATACTTCATGCAGATGAATAATGGCCAGTCTTCGCGAACGCAGATTTGGGAAGGGCTCTCCCCACGTGGGTGTGCCCTTCCAGCCTGTGCAGTGGATTTTTTAGGTGAGGCACAGCATGCACAGAACTGGCCTCACCATTTAAGTCCTGAGGTCCATTTGCCACGGCTGAGCGAGCTTGGACAGTGACAGTGAAGTCCTCGGGACTGTCACAGCACCCGATACTAACCGGGGCTGACCCTGCTGAGCATCTGAGATGTGACGGGATGGGATGGCAGGGAGGCATTGAACTGCCTGGGGACGGTCCCACTGAGACTCGAACTCGCGACCTTGGGAGTCGGAGACCGGAGTGCTCTCCACTACGCCACGGGACCGCCCCATGCAGATGAATAGGACTAAAACAAATTGAAATAGTAGTTCCCAGAATTTGGTACAAGTAATAATAAGCTGTTGTACAATTGCTGAGTTACAGCTTGTGTTTCTTGCTTTACTTTGATTTTTAAATTTTCTGCAAAAAGTACTCAATGTAATATTGCAAGTGTTTTCCTCTCACTTCAGCAGAAAACAACTATTAAAGTTAAAGGAGGTGGAAAAAGAAAAAAAATCTGTATTTTTTCCTGTTAGTGGATTTTTCTTAGTATATCTCTGTTCCCAGAGTGCCACTTCATTATTATTTCTGCCATGTACAACTTTTATACCTTTCAATACCTTGTACATAAAAGCTTGCTGATGACTGTCATGCTGGATTTTAAAATTCTCCCCGTTTTAGAAGCTTCCTGTCACAACTAACATATTTTTTCTTTCTCTTTGAGGGTTTTTGGTGTCAGGTAGCATGTTCTGAGTTCATTAATCAAGTTACAGTTTTAACTGGTGCAGTAAAAAATTGTGTAGCAATACTTGCTTGGGTTTTAAAGATGTTGAATAAAATAATTGGATCCCATGATGTAACTGGGTCATTTAAAATGTTAAGCAAACTTCTATTTTAAATGCACAAGTATTAGAAATTGGAGAAGGCTGAATTGTGAAGCACCCAAAAAAGATGGGTTCCAGTGATTCCTTGACTGTAAAAGAAAAGGAGTAATGTCCAGGCAGGATTATTTTCTACTTAGTAAATGAAACTGTTTTAAAGACTTGAAAGTGGAAGTTCTGGATCAGGAGCACCAATAAATCTAAAGAAGTATTGGCGCACCATGTGTATAAATGTAAAAGCAGAAGGCATAAGAAGAGATGAGTGGTCTGGAATGCAGATTGATTAAATCAAAGGCATCTTCACAAAAGAAAAATATGGAACATATAACAGCCATCAGTGTGCTACTGTTTAAGATGCATTCCTCTCGAAGAGTGTGACAGCCAGCAGGTCATTAGATAAGCAGTTTTTCTCAAAAACTCCCAAAGAGTAATAGAGGGGAAGATGAAAAATGTCCGTGGTCTCCATACAGAGTGAGGGGATATATATGACAGGAGGATGGAGGGGCTGGGAATAGGATCATCGGGGTTGCCAGCTGGAGGTGTCGACTTCTCTGAGCGCGTTGCTTGCTGTTCTGCAAAGTCTCAGCTGCCTTCCTTGAGTCGATGTAAACCTTATCTAACCATTTTTGTAGTCTCTTGATGAATTTTTACCTTACCGTGTTGCTCAGCTGTGTAAAACTCAATCAGGGGTGAAAAATGAAAATGAGGAAAAGATGCTACAAAGGATGATATTAAGTGTTTCACAGAGAGATTCAGAGACTGTTCTGAGTTGGAAGGGACCCACAAGGATCATCAAGTCCAGCTCTTAAGTCAATGGCCCACACAGGGGATTGAACCCATGACCTTGGCATTAAGTGGTCAACGGGAGAGTTTTATAAAATGACAGAAGTTAGATAGCAGAATGTTGCTGTATATGTTGAACAATATGCAAAGCATCTCTTTTTACATGGATTAAAAACCCCACAACACGACCCAAGCCCAACAACTATAAAAACCCCCTACCCAATGCCACCTTCCCTCTCCCTGGCAACTCCACCCAACAGTTACTTTCAGGTTATGATAGAAGGACCAAAACCAGAGGAAGAACAACTCTGTGATATGTTATCTTTATTACACTTGCAAATCATCCCTTTTTTTGTTTCATTTTTAATGTTCTGGGACCTTTTCCTTTTTATACTATCTGCTTTTCCAGTTTTGCTTCCATTGCCAGGTACCATTTCATTTCTGAGCTTTTCACAGATAGAGGTACAAGATGAGCTTTGCCCTTTCTGCTTGGATACCGTTTTTATTTTAATAAATTGTATTGATGTTTTCCCTGACAGAAAAGGAAAGAAAACAACATGAAAGAGAATGTGTACTAGTTTGTTTCCATCCAAACCTGGTTTTGTGTAGGGATAAGCTTTCAAACAGGTTTGTTGTTTGAGCTTTGTTGTCTCTCATTAGCAGCCATTTATTAGAAACGGATGGGTCTGTGTTGAGTTCAAGTCATAGTTACATTTATAATTTGCAGCACTGTATTAATGCCTGTATGTAAAATACCAAGCTTGTTTCTTTCAAATCTAGGCTTGAAGCATTGCTCACCTTTGTGATTGTTACAATGTTAATAATGAATTTAGAAGGTTTGGCTGTGATTTATGGTTCGTTTGATTAGTCCTATGCTCCAGGAGTAAAACTATAATTCGTCAGTCCACAATGCTAACAGCTTTTTTCCCTGTTCTGTAGGTGGATTGTAGACATGGAAGGTGCTCCAGGGACACTATATGAAGGGGAGAAATTTCAGCTTTTATTTAAGTTTAGTAGTCGGTATCCTTTTGATTCGCCTCAGGTAACTGCTGCCTTCTTCCTTGCTTAATGCTACCTTCAGATTGTACTCTATGACATGTGCTGAATGTTATATCATCCACATATCCTAATGTGAGGGTTAGTTACTTTAATTTGTATTAAACGCATTGTACAGGTGCCTTTTCTTTTAAAAATTATTTTGTCAAGATGTATAGTGCTCTGACATTCTACTTGGTGTCATAGGAGATTAAAGTAGTTGTTCTTGGGAGGGTTCAGGAAGATTCTGGGCTGAAACTGTGACAGCATTTAAAATGAAACAAACAACGTTCATTGCAGAGAAATAGGACACACAAAAAAAAACAACTGAGAAAGGGAAAAAGACAAACCCCAAGACAACTCCCACTCACTCATAAGTTACTCACAGTTACTGTACATACCGACCGCAATGTGCTCAAGAACCCCATTATGACCTGCTGCTGCATCTTTGGGCTTCAGTAGGCTTAACACACTTAGTGTGTGCTGGCACCGAGGACAGTGTTTCCTCACGGGACACCCACTGTGCAGCAGGAAAGGGCTGGTTTACACACTCAGCCTGTGATGTCTGTCTGGGTGTATGTGGCCAGCACACGCCCAGATAGAGGCCTACAGTCCCTCCCCCTGTTAGGTACCTGGAAATCCCCCTGTGCTTGTGCAGTGTATGTTGAGGGTCTCCCTTTTTGGGTCTGTGGTCATTACTTCATCCTCCTCCTCCTCCTCTTCCTCCTTTTCTCCTTGACTCGTCCTTGACTGGCTGTCAGCAAGTAGCCAGGCCGCCAAACAGTTTCAGTGTACACAAGATGTTTCTCCTTCAAGGCCAAAGTCTCAATTATCGCTTCTTGTTTTTGGTAACTTGGCAAAAAAAGAGCAGACTCCAGCAGGCGGCAAGGCCAGGCACAGACCAAAATAACAGCGTCTCATCACACATGAATACAGGTCAATATTCATATCATATGAGAGAGAAGCACAGGGTAAAGTAGGAAGATCTTCTTTATTGTGATGTAGGAGTCGAGTATACAACAAATTGCTTCTTTTGCCCATCTCTTCTTGCTTTCAACATAATTTTTTCTGGGTTTTTTTGAAGACTCTTGCATTTTCTCTGCTGCACTTACAGCTGAAGAAATACTGTGCTTCTGATAGGGATTCTCATAGATCCGTGACATGTTTGAGAGGCCTGCAGATAGTGTTACAAATGAGGCATGAGATGCTGCGCTGCTTTCATGACAGCCTAAAGAACTGAAGGGACAGCAGTACTTGGAGACTACAGAATGTGCTGTGTACATCCATCCCTCTGTCACCTGAGGGAAGCATTGCAAAATAAGGCTGATAAGAGTAGTGTTCATCTGTCACCCCTGCTTTCCTGAAAAAGGAATGAGAAGGGGAAAAGTTCGTGTTCTCTCTGTTTCATCTCGAAGTTCTAAGAGTGATCACTGCAACTTTTCTCATTAGTGGTAAAACTGAAGCATGAAGCTGTGAGAGCACTTAAACCATAAACATCGCATATTTTAGGTACTGTGGTTAAAAACTAGGATGTTGACTTTCCAGTCTTCAGTTTTAAAGAACAAACTGGCCACCTGTACTTCTGCACCTCCTCAGGTTTACCATGAACTACTCATAGGTGATCCACAAGAGAGTATCCACTTTAATTTGATTCCAAGTAGGTACTGTTTGTACTCATTACCCAACCTGTGTATGTGGCTCTGTGCAATTTATTTTTAAGCAGCAAATAAGGCCCATACATCTACACTGAACTGTAGCACAGAAAACTATTAAAAATGTAAGTACTGGATACTTGATTGTTGTAAATGGTTAGAATTTCTGTTCTCGAAATGCAGCTGTGCAGTTAAGGTCATTCTGTACTACAAACCTCTGGGTCATAATTATCTCTCCTGCAAATCTACTTACTGTGACTGGACAGTTTAAACTTCTGGTGCTGAATCATTGGCTGTCAGCGTGCATGCTTTTACTTACCTAGTATGCCTAGGTCTGGTTTTCATATAAAAGGAAGACACTAGTTGCAAGTGAAATACATTACTGGATTATGAAAGTAAGCCCTTCAACGCTTAAGGAATACCAATTTAAAGACCTATGAAAGATTATTCTGCATCCAGTTTTTCTTCTGCCTTAGGAACCTCTCCACCATTTGGCAGATAAATTAAGCTCTCTAACTCCGTTTCCTTTATGATGAGGGTGTTGCTTCTTTCTTGTTGTCAGTGCTGAGATGGATGTGTTGTCTACGTGTTTACATACTTGTACGCACATCTGTATAACGTAAGAAACACTTAAGAGACTACTGGGTATTTTGGTTATGAGTGGCAGGGATTCATTTTGTCATTGCATAAAAGATGACAGTGGTTATGTTGGAAAAGATGTTCAGGAGTACAATATTGCTATTGCAATATCACTTGTACTCTGTTTTTGTTGTTCCTGAACCAACTATGTGTTTGACAAAACCTTGATGTAAGAGCAATAGTTGTCAGAATTGCCTTTCTAACATTTTTTTGATTGTGATACTTCCTTTAACAGAGAGGAGTTAAGGTTCTAAATGCTGTTCTTCCATATTCGTCCATGTCAAATGAAAATGTATTCAATTTGAAGTAATGATTTAAAAATATTTCCTAATTGGTAACTAACTTTGATTTCACAAGTCCTTTATTTTACAGTTAATAAGACTGATGCATTCTAATTTTATGCTGGAGCCTGGATGAGTTGGCAAGAACTTATTTTCTGTTGTGTCCAGGATTATAGAAATACTTATTTATAAATCTCATTGTGCTTCTTGATGTATAATGTTGTGGCTTGTAAAATCATCAAAATCCAGTGTTTTGGCTAGGCAGCTGTATTCCTTAGGACATGGAAGACTCGGGCTGCAGGATATAAAAGGTTTAGTTCCCTGTTTTTACATTGTTACCTTTGCATTTTTCTATGCTCTATAAATATTCATAGAAATATTTAACTATTTAACTCCATTTTTGCTAGCTATTTAGTCTTCCATTGTTTATTTTACATTTCATTTAATAGTTTCCAAAAATGAATAAAGCCTAACGTGATAAAGTGTGTTATGTAGTGTAAGTGAAAATGACAGACCTGTTGCTTCTTAAATGAGATTAAACTATTTTCCTAAAAACGGTGCAGTTTTATTTAAAATGTAGACTATTAGTCTCAAGTATTTTTGTTCTTTTTTTAGGTCATGTTTACTGGAGACAATATTCCTGTTCATCCTCATGTTTATAGCAATGGTCATATCTGTTTATCCATTCTAACGGAAGACTGGTCTCCAGCTCTCTCAGTGCAATCTGTTTGTCTTAGCATTATTAGCATGCTTTCCAGCTGCAAAGAAAAGGTATGGGCTTTTTTAGCACTGTTGGAGTAGAAAAAGGAAAAGTTAATAGTTTTCTGCTTTGCAAAGTGAAATTTTCATTTCTCAAATTCTAAAATAGGCAAAATTACTATACCTACATTTCTGCTACTGAAAACATACTAAGCTAGAGCTGCAAAATGCACAGTGCAGTAAGTACTTTGTCACTGTTTTCATGATAACCTGCTTATATTGCTACTGAAAAAGAGAAGGGAACGGAACCCATCTAGTTGTACTAACTGTGACGTTCCATCGTGTTTTAGGACAATTCTGTGTAAAATTATCTTGTCTCTAGAGGCAGTGCACAATGACTACTGAAATGTCTTTAGTGCAGGTGTTGCTAAGACTTTGCATCTGTACTATTTCAGTCATCTTGATCGTTTTCATTTTGCTTTTTTTGGTCGTAGATCAGTGGCATTTAATACCTTAGGACCATTTGTAAAGAGACTGCCCTTTTGCTCTTGGCCATTTCTTTTGCAGTGGGCTGTCTGTGGAGGTCAGATGTGGTCAGAGCTTGTTCATATGTGCTATCCAAAGATGCCTATTTATGTCGCATCCCAGTCCTGGTCATGTGCATGTAGTTGAGAAAAGCCCCCCAAATGGCTTTGTGTTGTATTCTATCCTATGACTCCTGTTTTGTATAATGATGACACTTTAGGAAGAGAACTGAAGAATATGAAGTACGGTTCAGATATAGATAGATGTTTAAGTTCAGTTTTTCACCCACTTTGAGCTGAGCCTTATGGATGCGAATTGGATCTAATAAACCAGAGTTAAATTTCAAACTGTAAAGGAATTTAATTTCAGTATGTTTTGAAGAGCAGCTTTTTCTTTTGTGTTGTTTTCTTTTTATTTGCGTTGGTATCTAATCTATCTATCTATCCATCTATCCATCCATCCATCTATCTATCATCTATCTCCTCCTATTTGTTGCAAGACTCTTTGGTATTTTTCATTAATGTTTTGCTTGGAGTATCTCCAGTGAGAATTTGTTACCTGGCTCTTTAAGAGACCTTTCTTGACAAAGGTCTAGTCCTGCTTGTTACCTCATTTTCATTACATTCACATGGTAACCTTTTCATAAGCTTATTAAATAGCTCATGGATTATGATATGAGGATTGTTTGATTATTTGTAGGTCTTTTCTTCTGTTGCAGAGGCGACCTCCAGATAACTCATTTTATGTAAGAACATGTAACAAGAATCCAAAGAAAACAAAATGGTGGTATCATGGTAAGTATTTAACTAGAACCAGCAATTTGCAAGTTCTTTTTAGGCTGAAGGCAATTAAAATGTAGGAAAGTAAGATAAATGCATTCAAAGCCTTAAAGTCTTTTTTTTAAATTTCAAAGAGTTATTAAAATCCTGTTTCTGGTATAATCTGCTGTGATTTTTTTATATCACATTTCAATAATTCCTGGGGGAAATTTAAACATGTATTTGTATGCTTTCAATTGTAGGATTGAGTTTGAATGAAAATTTTTGTAAACTGCATTAGTCCATTACAAATTTGGGATTGGGGAAGGGCCATAGTGAAACGAAGTTTAGGTCAAAACCCTTTTTTTTGTTGTTGTTATTATCACTTTTAGAGCTTTTATGGTGTTCAAAAGATAGCTATATATTTGTGAACAGCTATCTGTTCTAATAGATTTTCACTCCTGATCAGAATTTTCAGTATGGGACAGTTGGCTGAGTTTAAAGGCTCCTAAGAAGTAATAATAATATAGTAAAAAGATATGTAAAGATAAAAACCCCATACTAAAATTGCTACAGTGTCTGCAATGCTAGTGTTATGGTGGGTTTTTTTTTCTTTGTTTGGTTTATAGTTTGCTTTTTTCTTGTGTTTTGTGGTTTTTTTTCTCTTTTCTTTGCAAGTGTTCTCTGTCTTGCTTTATACTGTGTGATTTCTTTCTCCTGCCTCGGTTTTTGTCATTCTCTGCCCAGTGCTGCAGTTGGCTGTGTGTGCTTGTCTTGTCCAAGGAAGTTGGTGAGGAAAGAGAGAAGGAGGGGTAGTGATGGGTCATGCTTTTTTTCTCTCTTCTCTTGGTTAGCAATGCTTCCTTTACTTGCCCTGGGATTATTCTGTACAGATGGTGGTTATTGGAAGCCCAAGTATTTTGGGAAGGGATGTGTTAGAGCAGGTAATAGTGCAGCGTAGTGCTGGAGAGTTGATTCCATCATGAGGCATCCTCTGTTTCTCACTGCCTCCCCACCCCAGGACATGCTCTGTCTGCTAAGTGAAATGAGAGCAGGTTTTTTGAGACAGTGAGAGTTCACGACTGGAGAGGCAAATGCCAAAGCCTTCACTCTTAAGATTCTTAAAAGCCTATGGATGCCTTAACAAAAAAACTTGGAGTTTCAGAATACTTGCTGAGACCAAGTTTAATATATGTTTGTTATATGGTAATGTGTACAGAATGAAACTCTGTTTTTCATAATACTGTAATAATATCTCTAAAAGAAGATGACTTCAGATACAGTAAGAGAAGTGTTGTATGTCATGGGATTAAGATGTATTTAAGAAACTTGGGACTGTTAATCATGTGGTTGTTTTTAAAACTGTGTCCAAGAATAATAATCATATTGCCCACAAGGATGGGTTTTCCATTTTCACCAGATCATTCAGCAGTCACTTTCTCTTCTCTCTCTGTTTTTGCAGTCTTGTAATGTGTTTGCTGTTTCTGCATTTTTGTATTTTGGGAGTGTTTTTGTGAACTTATTTTCATTTGCTAGTTATTAAAAAAAACTCAAGTAAAATTCCACTTACTTGCTTTATCTTATGATTAAAATGTTCTGTCTACTTCTAATTCTGTTTTTGATTTAGAATAGAAGTCTGTAAAAGAACAGTCTGCAGATACAACTTTCATTTCTTAATCATGAAATTCAATTTACATTAAACAAGCAAACAAAAACATTAGTGTGGAAAGAAATGTGGTTTCTCTGACTCTGAAGGTTGCCATATTATTGTGCTTCAAAACCATCAAGGTGCTTACAAGTTCACTGAATGAGTTATTTTATTACTATGAAGTAACTACGCAGTGCCTTTTTTTCTGAAAGTTGGAAAATACCCTCCTCAAATTCAGAGCAACCTAAAAAACAACCTGAGGCAAGAGAAGGCAAGTCAGTGCATTTAAATAACTCATACTTGTCTTGCTTAGTGATTAAAATGCAATTGGGCTACTCCTCACCTTAAATTAATAAATTAAACATACCTGCTGTCCAGTGGGCAAAAATTTCATAAATGCTGGAGTGTTTTCCCTTGGAGTTTTGTGTGTAATTTGCTTCTTTTCTCAGTTGCAAGTAATCTTTTTTCTCCTGTGTAGACACAGAACAAGACTGCCCAAGGCATGATCTTTAAATTGTCAGTGTTTTCTTAACATGTTTGAAGAACTGGTGGGCTACACTAAAACGGGAAATGTGAAAAGGTGCTTCTGTGATCTTTATTTTCTGCTCACCCTTCAGCTGAAGGGGCACGTATCTAATCTTGTAGTTGAACCACATTTGTCTGAGTAAATGAAGGGAGAAAAAACAATCTCACCCAAGAAAGAAAAGCAGCTGTCCAAGGATAACCTCTGGGTGAAATTAAATGCCAGTGCTAATATGAGAACATGTGGAGGGAGGTGTAAAGTGATTCTGCCCCTCCTGGTGTCAGCTGGCAATTGGACTGGTTTAGCTTCAATGTGGTGTTGGATCCCTGTGTTTTGAAGAGATAGGAAGAAGTCTGTCATCTGTATTAATACATGCATTTGAAGGAAAATATTTTTTCCAATATGTGCCTAGAATTTATTTACCTGGGAGCAAATTAGTGCATGGTTGGGAGCTGATGTAAATCAAAGCCATATGAACACAGAGTGATAAAGTGGCACTTTGAGACATATTCTGACATTTAAATATATGTCTGCATTTAACTCATTATTGAGGTTTTAATCTCTCATTTCATCCCTGCCCAAACACAGCAACTTACTCCACAAGCAGAGTCATGGAGCCTTGTTTGCTATAAAGTAATATCCTCACAAGCCCTGTTTTAAAGCTCCTGATTTTTGATAACTGAAAGTATTTATGGACTGACTGCCTTTCCCAATATGTACTTCAACTGTACATTGACTTTCATGTTGAATTTCAATCTAAGAGTTGCTCATGCTGTCTTAAAGACAGAGAATCATCCAGATACAGTTTAGTTGGGCATCCAGGCTGAAATTGGTGTCATAAAGCTGTTACCTGGCTTTGGTGTTGTCAGGAAGTAGATTTTTTTTGTGTGTGGGGAAAAAGGGGCAGTGGTGCTTATTTTCATCCAGCACTTCCTTACTGCTTTGGGGTTTGGGGCTTGTTTGGTCTTTTTCTTAAGTTGGAAGTGTTTTCTCTGGTATTTGTCCTAAAATTTCAGTACATCATTTAAATAGCCATTCTTTCTCTCCTTCGTCCTTGTCCTTTTTTTTTTTTGCATTACAGTAGCCTACTATAAAAATGAAAAGTTTTTTTGCAAGTAATAATATTAATGACATAATGTTTTCCAGTGAGAATGTAGAGTGTTTATGAGGCTACGTTTTTGAGGTGTGAGAGATTACAGTAAGTGTGTTAAAAATAAGCAGACAGAAAGTTTGCTTTCTGTTCACAACTCAATTTTTACTGTAAGGAGGTGCAAATATACTACAGATTGATGTGTGAAGGAGAGTGTTTAAAAGGGAGAACATACACAAGCAAATATTTAATATGGAGCATAATGCATAAAAGAAAGGTATGGAATACACAATTTTTGAAATGTGTTCTGTCCAGTCACAGTATCTCAAATGTAGCATATGAAAGTTACTTTCAGGTTTTAAGATTTTAGTATTATAGTAGTAACCTACTATTTTTGCATAATTTCGTCAGCTACAGTTTTGTGTTGAATCTTGAGAAATAAATGAATATAGATAGATAGATAGATAGATAAATAAATATATAAAGAGGTGAGAATGCATAAGAAGCAGCCCACTCTGCCAGCTCTTATGCCTATGTATTCCTTATAAAAGGATGTCTCAATTAGATAACTGGTGTGGACCTGCTATATTTCAAGGGTGCAAAATGTTAAGCATATTTGATTTTTCTTTTTCTGGGCAAGTGGCTTTCTAAATGTTGAACATGGAAATGACTGTCCTTTTAATGGCGTGTTTGCTAATACCAATATCTTTGGGGAGGTGTATGTGTATTTCAGAAGTCTAATTTTTAATAATATCTTTTTTTACCGGAGTCATTATTGAACAAAATGACAGAATTTATTCCACCAGTGTATATCCACTGCATGTTACTGTCTATGCTAGGAATTGTTCTGCTATAGCACCTTGCTGATTTGGAATTACAATGTTTATATGTTTTCCATAAATGCTCTTCTTTTATTTTAAAGATGACACATGTTGATGCCACCATTTTGTGATCCTCGTAGCAGAAGATAGTCCTACTGAGAAAATGAGCACTTTGATCATTCAGTCTTTGAACTTTAACCTTTGACTGGAAGTGACCTATAGGCAATGAAGACTACTTCCTTTGACTGCATTTTTACTAGTGTGCATTCTGGGCGCATGTTGATCGCTGGTTCAGTCCATGCAACTGACATGCTTTTATTAGTCATACAGTATTAATGCAGGTGTCCAGAAATGTCAGAATAATTCCATTATTTTTATTTTAAGCTTTTGGAAGAATTCCAGGTCTTCATATATTGTGCAATAACACTGAGCTCCTTGGCGGTTTTGGTGCATCCATTGCCGGCAATGGACATTGTACCAGGGAAGGGTTTTGCTCCTGCCACAAAAAAAGATTGACACATGACAGAGCTTATGAAAGTTTTGAATATATTTGGATTATAAGCAAGGGATTGACAATTACCTTAAATTGAGCCCATTCTTTTATATTTGGATTCTATGCACTGTGACCACAAAACTAGCAGCATGAGTTACCATGCCTAGCTGAAGGACTGTAATAAGATCATTACTATTTATTGAATTGTTTATCTGCTGTCAAATTGTTTTGACATGGGCGGTTTTCAAGTGACATTGGCAGAGAGGTACAATGTTATCCCTATGGTGAAATAAAAGTACTTTTTGTATATAGTTATTCATATCTCTGAAGCAAAGGTATGAGTAATTTAGGGTATGAGTGATTTAAACAAGAATTTATTTTGGAGATAGAGGATGGCAGTGATATAACTGAACTTGCTGCAGTCCGTAATTGGGCTTGTAATTTGTACTTTAGAGCTTTTTCCAAATAGCTTGCACACTGTTATTTCCTGCTAGCCATCAGCATGAGCCCTACTGCCTACACCAATATTTCATTTATTTATGTGTTCAAAAGCAGTCCATATAACATTTTTTGTTTGCATTCACTGTTTCTTTTGTGTTGTATGTCATGTTTGAATGTTACAAAACAATATTTTGATTGAAAAGCTTTGTCAGAAGATATTTTCATGTAAATTATTTCTTTATCTTGTAAGCATCATCTTGTCTTTTAATCCTGTACTATAAAAAGAAAAAAAAATACATTTTTGACAGAGGCTTAAAGTTTTCACAAAAAAGTGTGGACCTTCTTATTTAAGTTTAGACTATAGTATATTTTCTTAACTTGCTTGTCCCACGTAGCCATGGCAATTTTTCCAGGCTTTTACTTCACAAAAAAAAAAAGGGGGAAAAGCCTAAAATCAGACATTTTTCTGTGGAGCAACATTTATTGAAATTATAGGTGTTCTCAGCACTCTGTAATATTTTGATACTGCAATTAGGTTGTGTTTTTAGGAAGCACTTTTATAAACTTAATACCTTTACACATATGCAAAATTTCTATAATTTTTTTTACTCTTGCCTTATTGTTGCACTCAAAAAATAACTTCAAGCAATTAATGCATGAATGTCTAAATCAAGTAGCTACTTGATATAAAAACAAACAAACAAAAGCAAAAAAAATCCCCAAACCCAATCCAGAATGAATTACTACAGTAACAAGCAGAAAATTGGCTTAATATACTGATTTTTTTTTAATCTGCTGTATGATAACTGACAAGTTTTATAGCCTTGTACATACTTCTCTGTTATATATTGTTAAAACGTTTTAAACAAAGTATAGATGCTTTAACTCAGGGTGAATAGAGTTCAGATGGATCTGCTTCAGAGAAGTATTTTGAACAGCAACAGAACTATAGATACTGGCAATGAAGTGAGGCTAAAATATACTTCAGGAACTGCTATTTTTTTTTCTACTGTACTGAAAATATCTCTTGGCCTTTAAAACTCAATGGTAAAATCTAGCTTTGGATATGATTTCCATGTGTGTATATATTTTCACAATGAGCCTTTGAAACATAGAGTTCAGTTTCTTTTAGGAGCCAGAAAAAAATAATGTTGTTTTAAACAAATTAAGTACTTATGCTCCAACTTTTTTTTCAGCCAAATTTTATTGTTGTGAATTCATCAAACTGGTTATTTTTGAGAATGTTTCATATGGAAGAGCAGTAATCTGTTACTTAATCTGTATATTCATGTTAACTGCTCTGTATAAATTGAAACAATTGATGCATCTTTGAGAAATTAACATAGGGGTGGTTCACATAGTGGATCCTATCAAAATAGTCTGCAGGAAAGAGACCTTGATGTGACACCAGGTAATGTCTGAAGAAATGGCTCAAGTACATCTCAGATTTAGTTATCTTTTCATATAGTAGCTTGTGAAACTAGAATACGTGGTTTCAGAGAAGCTTTATGACATACTGTATTGTATTTTGTTGAAGATGGGTGTTCTAGTGCAAAGCATACACGTTTTATTGACCTGTGCTATCACATGGACTATAGTGAAGTTCAATAACCAAATTTATGCTGCTCTTTAATAAACTCCCGCCCCCTATAATATACTTAGATCAAAAAATGCAAGGTAGATTAGAAGAGAATGTACCTCAGGTCTTTTAGTTTACAGTAGAAACGCCTCCACTGGTTCTCTTGTAGATCTGTGGGTAAGTTCACCTATATATATAGAGGGTCAAGACAAAGCCTATATACCACTCAAGCCCTCAAAATAATGCAACTATTCTGACAATGCTATAATGTCCTGAAATAGGGCTTGAATTAGTTGAAGGTGGTGCCATCCTTTTCCTAGGGTGACCCTGTGTATGTAACTTTCTTTCACTTGAAATTACATGAAATGGTTATGGAATTGGCTTGAAACTATCTTGCTTTTATTTTGTGTCAATATTCATGTTGTTAAACACTTTGTTTTGTGTTTAGTGTCTTTATACTATAACACAATAAATTCTTGTTTTAAAATAGATTACTACCCTTGATTGGAAATACGTGTGGACCTTTTCATGGCGGAGTGCAGAAACACTGTTCTTACATTCAGCCGCTCTTGAGACAAAGCCGTCAGTCATTCTAAAATGCTGTGATGCATATCAGGGGAGGAATTTGGAGAACAGCGAGGTGTTCCCTCTTTCTCCAGAGGAGACTGAAGGAAATAGCTTATTTAAAAAAAAATTCAGTAGGGTGTAGTTCTTTCGTTTCTCACAGATGATCAAATAGTTCCTTGTCATTATTTTTTGCCATATGATAAACCTTTCAAATATTGAATGGGGAGTTTCAGATGCAGGATTCTTGTTTGCTTTTCTTGGTGGGAAGAGAACTTCTGTTACTTTGTTAGCATATATCAGGGCTGTTTAATTAAACTTCCGTGTTGTACCAGTTTTGTACATTTTTTTTGTTTAATAGGTGATGTCTTCTATTTTGTAAAAAGCAAGGCACTTCAGACCTAAACCACATTTTTATGAAAAGTCTTTAAAATTCGTGTATCATATGCTATGAAGATTGGTCTGGATGTTTGATTTTTGTTTACTACTGTCTTTCAAAGTCTGACAAAATATAGTTCTCATCTTAGGTTTTAAAGGTCAGCAATTAAATTTTAAGGAGTTGGGTAAAAAAGTGTCTGCCAGGAAAGGTTATGAATAATTGATAGTAAGACTTTTCAGTCCTGTTCTTGGGAGATTTTTTAATATGTAAATATTTATTAAAATAAATGGTGTTTTAAAAACAGACAGGGAGGAAAAAAACCACCTGTGGCTCTCATGTTTCTTAGGCCATGTCGTGTTGATATTAAAAGGTTTGCAGTAGTACAGCTATATAGTTTCTAGGTTTGGGGAGAACCAGTGTAGTTTTTGCCTCCTCTGGCAAAGCAATTGAGCATTATGTTGTGTTTGCATGCTCACAAATCATGATAATTTAAAAAAATAAGTTTGAATGAACTCGCTTTTAAAACAAGTTACTTTTAATCCATATCTCCCAATCCAGTTTGGATTTGCTCTAATACTTAATGGTAACTGAATAGTTAGATGTTGAACTGGAAGCTGCCTTAGTGATACTCCATCCTCAGCTGCAGTTACACAGCAGCATGGGAAGAGAGACTTTGGATTTAGTTTCGGTGCCAGGTACTCATTGGCCTGTTGTTTCTAGGACTACTACTAACTTTTTCAAAGCCATCATGCTTTAAAATGCCTTTATAATGTTGGAAGAGTAGAAATACCATAAGCATTCTTTATTGAAATATAATTCAGAAATACAAATTCTAAAATACTTAGCCTCTACTTTTATTTAATTTTACTGATAACAGCAATGCAGGAAAATCTTTTCACTTGCCATATCCTTCTGCTAGTGAAGTTACTGCTTACAAGAGACTCTTCTGCAATAGGAATCCAGTGAGTAATTGAAAATCATAATGATGGCTTCAAAGAAAAATGTTACAATCTGAAATCCTGTAACACTGACCACAGTTCTTTCCCTCATGCTGGCCTGTCTTTTGGTATTTAAAGTTTCCATGATAAGCCCTTAAAACTTCTGTCTTCAGTTAGGAACCAGTTTTCTTGAAGCCCTTTGAAGTGCTTTGTGCGAAGTAGCACATCTGGTCTGATGCACATTCTGGGCCCATTCTTCCTCCTAGGACTACCATATCTGGAAGCTGCTAATGCAGTTCTCAAGGGCATTTTGTCCTTAAAATTGACCATGGTTCCTGCTATTACCAGACAAGGAGGAATTTGTACTTCTTCCTTTCAGTCTGATGATTTACATTCCTACTTTGCATTTAGCGTTTTTGCCCAGTCTGCACTGAGATGATTTAGCATGTTAAACCACTAGGAAACTGACTTCAAAAAAGTGGAAATCTTTCTTCTCAATTAGCAAGTTGAATCAGCTTGCTTCATAATCAAGAAGATGGATAAAGCATCAAATCTCCAGATGACAGAGTATATCAAGCCTAAAGTCTTGATTTGCATAAGTTTACAGGGTAGGGTGGGGCAGAGGAAGAAATTGGGGGCATCACCTTACACTGGTAGCTTCTGTATCACACTGGATTTTGGACTTGGGTATCTCTGCATTGTCATCTGCCTTAGGCAGTAACTACTATCTTAAGCATTGTGCTGGAGTACCAGGTTCCTAAATAATAATCCAGTCATTTGGAATGATCTTTCAAAGGCTTCTGCACGTTGTGTTGACCAAATACAATGAGAATACCATATGGAGATACAAGCCATGCTCACAAAGGAGGGTGGGAGGGAGAACAGCCAGTTCTTGAAGGTTAAGGCTGATGGCATCCTGAACATTCTCAGAGAATCAGTGGCTGGTGGCACAGTGTTTTGGGGTTTTGTGGGTTTGGGATTTTGGTTTTGGGCTCTTTTTAAGAGGACATCAGTAACTACACCAAGCTGTAATTCTTATGTTGAGTTCTTCAAAATTTGAAGAGGGCAAATGCAATGCAACTATGGTCAAGAAGCAAGTGAAGGATCAAGGTCTGGTATGAAAACCATTATCAGTTTGTTGGGAAGTGTTACACGAATTAAAATCACTGGTCCTATCAAACTTGACAACTCAGAGGATGAATAGCCCTCTCCAGGAACTGAGGTAATAGGTTTCTTTTTGCCTTTGCAATAATTTTTCCAGAACTCTAGTAAACCGAGCAAGGTAGACTTCATACTGTACCTGACGAGAGATTTTGAAGTCTAGCAAGTGAAAAATAGACTGGATATGGTACTTCGCTCTGTGTTTTTGCAATTCTGACAATTGCTTCTATCAGCTTCTTTTCTTTAATCTGTAGGAATAGACTAAAGCATACCTGGACAATCCTCCTGTCTTCCTGATATCTCAGGTATTATTGGGGAATGCTGTATAGAAAAGCTCGTAATTCTTTTCCCTGAAAGTTTCTCTTGATTGTTCTTGCACTCACCTAAATACATCATCTATGTCTATTCATTCCACATGAACTACTTTGTAATGGTGGAGGGTTTTAAACTCATTTCTGTGTGACACTTTTCAAAAGTGAACATTATCAAGGCTTACGATTTGGATGCTGATACGTATTTACATTTCATCAGGAATGCGATTTTCCTTACATTAGTGACTGTTGCATGCAATATAGTGAGGTGTAGGTCTTCTGGAATGACTTCTGAAGTGTAAATCCATCTGAACTTTTTTTCCAGTATTGGATTTACCTGGGTAAGTATAACAAGAGTTGTCTTGTGCCAGGCAGCCCAGTCTTGGGGCATCTGTGCACCTCAAGTTTAATGTCTCAGAGTTCTCTTTGGAGTAAATCAAAGATCTAATTGGAATATTTGTGATTTTTGCATAAGCTGATTCCATACTGTTTTGAGGTGAGATGGCTTTCAAGGCATATTTTAATGCACTGTGCTTGATTTTGAGTCATGGTTCCTGTCACTGTTACAAGTTTGTCACATGGTCAATTAATTCTTGTATTTACAAAGCATTATGGCAGGATTTGGCCTCTGGAAAGGAGTCCTGCTGCATGGTCTGCACCACAGAACACTGCTTGTTTCTGTCACTGAGCTTTATTTCTTGATTTTGGTCTTCACAGTTGTTCTGTGTACATACTAATGATGGGTAATAAATCTTGCTTAAGGCAAGGCATTAATCTGAGTTGATTTTAGTGTTTATCGATCTATGTATGTGTGTTACATTTTACCTTCCTTGATACAATGTCAAGGGCCATATTAGTTAAAAGCTTTTAATTTAGAAGAGCAGGTTCACATCAATGTTTATGTTTTCATCTGTGTGGGTTTTATAAGTAAAGATAATGCATTAAAATTAACCTAGATAAAAGGAAGTGAGAATTTGCTAGCTTTTGTCTGGAAGTAGAAACTTACAGACTGCTTCCTTCCAAATTTAGAATTTATTATTAAAGGTGTTCTTTCTTTTGAATTCAGTGAACTGTAGATGTAGTGAGGAAACTGATTTGAAAATCTTGGGGCAGTTTTATCTGTCTGTAAAGATGCAATGCCTTGTAGATTGCTTATGTTTTGTCCTAACAGACTTTGAATAATGAAAACATTTTCAGACATGCCGGTTTCCTTAACTTCTGTGAAGTCATGTGCACTGGTTTAAACTTTCAGAGAAATTCAGATATGTACAGGTTTGTTATAGGCCTTCCATTTTTATGCGTCTTTATTTGCTGTTCCAGGTAGTAGATTTGTCTTGTTCTCTCATCAAATGAACACTAAACTTCTCAAATTATGTAGGGGGTTACTCTTGCTTAAATTGTCAAATTCAGCAACATTAAACCATCCTAAAACTAATGGTTTTGGTAAATTATTTGTTGTGTGGGAAATATATGGCTCAATGATGTGCTGTACAGCAACATTTTAGTCAAAATATCCAGTTAGGGCATTTGTGCAAATTCTCAAAAACATCCTGGAACTCCTAAAACTTCCAAACTCCCATTGCCTGGCATAGCTAGCATGTAATGGCAAACTGATGATTTGGTGACAATGCAGGGTAAGATTGGGGGCTTTATTTCATTATTAATGGGACAGTGTTGCACTGACTGTTCATTAAAAAAGAATAAATTTTAAAGTTAGAACTGCTGCAGATCTCTCCACTGTATTACACCTTCATATAGCAATAGAATTTAGTCCAGCTGTTTTTGTCAGGTTACCTACATGACAGTGTTTGTGCTTAATTACAGGAAGTAATTTATAATTTTGTCAGCACGCACCGAAAAATTTTACTAAGGGGTGGAGTCTTAATTTTGGCAGGATTGTGAAATGCTGTGAAGCCAAACATCTTAAACCAACTTCATCTAGTATTAGTATGGTTTGTCTCACTCTCGGAATACATTGTTACACTATTAGCTCACTGCTGTCCTGAAAAAGTCACAGTTGCTATAACGTGCTTAATATATAGCAAACTTGTGCGGTGAATTTATAACTACTTTGTAGGTGAAACTGAGTGCTTAAATTGCATTTGATGCACAGATTCTGTATTTTCAGCTAATGTCATACCTGCTGTCTGTTACACTTCAGGTGTTCTGAGTCTGTGTGTTGCTGCAGGCCCTGGAAGTAGCACAAACCTGGTTGCTCTAAGAGCTGTCACTTAGAAAATGGGGCAAACTGAGAATGAAGCCAGTGTGTGCTGGCAGGAGATAATACTTATGGCAAATTGCAGGCATTGATAATCCTCTAAAAATAAACATCATTTGAGTGACAATGCTGCCAGTTGTCCTTGCTTTTAGTCTTTCCATTCATGAGATTCTATACTTAGGAACATGTGTAGGCAATGCTTTATTATCGTTCCTATTGGCTAGGATAAGCCCTTTATGTCGTTTACTGAGTCATGTTTGGAGTACTAGCAATTTCTGAAGCTTTTTTTCCTGAGGCTGGGGGAGGGGGAACTGTTTTTCTGTATGAGTGCGGGGTACAGACTGTCTCTTTTCTGCTCTTGCAGTTTGACTTCAGTAAATCTAAGGTAGTTCTTGTTCCAAGAGATTAATAGTTTAAAAATTACTATTTCAATATAGGTTTAATTTACTCTATAAATGAATAATCGTGCTCAATTTCCATAAATATTTTTTTTTACTTCTACAAGATGGTAGAAATGCAAGTCCTTTTCAACTTGTTGCGGAGTTGTTCACTGTCTGGCAATAAAAGTATTTAGCAGTGTAGCTTAAACAAATGGGTGGGAAGCAAACAAACTATGTAGAATGGAAAGCATCTTTCTACTGATTGAATTTTCTTCAGATTAGCTGTGTTGTTTTATCTCTGTCAGGTGAATTTATGTCACCACAAGAATGTGTTTGGTGATGCGTGAAATACTTAATTTTCATGCCCAAAACTGGCCTTAACTAACTTGAAAATGCAAAAAGCCTAATCCCTGCTTTCTCTGGGACCTACTGTGTTACAGTGTGCCACTTGTAAGCGTGTCGATAGGTATGATTAGGTACAGTCTCTCACCAGCACGACTGCCAATAAATGTAACCAGTATTGGCACTGATGTACACACTGGTGGTATTACTGGTGTCACTTTGGTTGTGTTTGTAGAGCTGCTGTAAATCTGTGCCTGCACAGAGGGGCACTGATGAGACTCCAAAGCACTTCAAGATGGGCATGATCTTCTCATACAACACTGTCAATAAAAACAGCATCATGTTTGGACTTGTTCAAAGGCCTTTCTATGTAGTCAGAATGCTATCAGTAAAGGAAACCCCCCAAAAACCCCATAAACGGGAATTTAATTTTATAGAATCTATTGCTGCTTTGACCTGTAATTACACTTTGGCTTTTCCATACTTTTCTCCTGAGCAAAGCCAGTGTAGTCTCATCAGGTAGCAACATGTAGTAATTCAGAAATGAGCCATTCTTAAATGTCTGTGTGCTTTGTAATAGAAAACCAATACACCATGATCTTCAGGTGGCTAGTTCTGGTGTTATTCTTGCTGATTTATCAAGCTAGTTACATTTGTCTTCATTGCCGTAGTCATGAGACATGAAGCCCAGGTTGACCTGAAGTATTTTTGTTTTCTTCTAACATTATATGCTGTGTGTGTTATGGAAGTAATCCAAATCTTGTTGGGTTCTTTTTGTTTTTGTTTTTGTTTTTTTTAAGTCTGGAAACCACATAGGATATATGAGAAGTTTTGGGTGTTTGCAATACATGATGATCTTTGATTAACTATCTGTACATATACACACACAAAGTTTATGCAGCTACTGTGCATACTAACTAGATGTGTAAATATGCATTGTCACTTTTTCTGTAGTTGTAAGAAGGTAGGATGAGTGTACAGAAAGTTTTTACAGTACCTTGTGTTGAAAATAAATGGAAAATTAGGGGAAGAGCTATCATAAAAGAAATGTGCAAATTGAAACCAGTGACTTAGGACTAGCTTTTGTGCAGTTTTGGATACCTGAACTATGATAATGAGTGATGTGGAGTTTTCTGAATGTGTAATAAAACTCCTAATATTTACTATAAAATAATTTACCAGTATAGTTTTAAAAGTTTGCTAGCATTATTAAAAGGAGAAAGCTTTTATTTCCACAGGGATTTACTATTCCCAGCACTGATGTATGAGAGCAATGTGAGCAAATAATTACTGGAAAATGCAGTGCTACTTGCAAAGCAGTCTGAATTTGGGCCAGTGGGTCAACTAATGAAGAAACAGCACTGATGCCTTGATGATAAGAGACCTAGGTGTAAGCTGATGATTGCAAAATCAGCACATCATTTTGGTTGGATTCACTTGAGTGTATTCTAAAAAAATTGTACTTGCTAAAAGAGGCGAGGACCTAGAGGTTGCACAACGTCCTTATACCAACAGCGATGAAAAAAGTTGAATATATGCTGACAACTGCAAGTTCTAGATCACTTAATTCAGAGTCTTGAAATGCTTGTGTGATTCATCTGATTTAGAGAATTCGCCTTTTAGACATGAATATGAAAGTGTTTTACATGAGTTAAAATTCATTGCTCATGAGCCTTTACTGGAGCATAAAGAAGAAATGGTTTCCATTACCTGAGAGAGCTCTACATAGTATTTACTCATAGTTTGTTTTATCTTGGTTTGTTCCTGGCTCTCATTCCATGTACCACCTAGTGATAAATTGTTTTAAGCACTTGTATGTGGTGCATTGTAGTCAAAAATCTACTTTCATAGTCACAGTTCTGCACCTGTAATTGCAGAGTATTGATCTGACTAGACTTAGGCTTGTTAATACTGAGTTTCAGTAAAGTCTAATACCAAACTCCTCTGTGTTGCTTTTCTAATACCTTTTAATTATGGGAAAATTATGACCAAAAAATTGTGACCCATTCTTCTGCTATTAAGTTATTAGAGGCTCTTATTCAGTTGAATGACTCATTAATGTAAATGATGCATTATTCACTTCCTATTGGTATATTATGAGCGTTCTGTTAACTTAATTATGCTTTTAAATTTAGTGTCAAAATATCGGCCAAGTTCTTAAATATATAAAAAGTACAGCTATAAAGAAACTTTGTCAAACCTTGGAACACAATTCTGGAAGAGACTGTAAAATCTCCACTCTTGGAAATTTTCAAAAGGCAACTGGGCAACCTGCTAACTCCAAAGTCAGATCCAGCTTTGAAGTTGGTCCTAGTTCGAGGGGGCAGGGAGTGTGGTGGTGCAGACCTTCAGAGGTTCTTCCCAAGCAATAGTTCTGTCATTCTCGTTTGTTAAATACATCACTGGGCATTTTCTTTTGGGGTTTATTTTTTGTTTGGTTGTACCAAAGTGTGCTGAGGGGTAGAAACTCATTTCTTGATGACTGTTTTAAAAATGAAAATTTTAATAATCAAGTGTATCACTAAAAGTAAAAATATTTTGATTTTTGCAAGTCAGCGTGAAAGTGCCAATTTATTTTTTCTGAATCTGAGGTTAAAAATGACAAGGCCAAGTGTCTTCAAGTGTCCTGCACTCATGTATACAGACCAAATGGAATTACTCTGTATCCTTTCCCCTCATTTAGGTATTTGTGCAGGTATTTAGGCAGTACTGAGGCTTTTTGTTGTTTTCAAACTGCATACTGAAGTAATCACTCAATACTATTAACAACTTGCATACTGAAACTGGATTGTTGGGCAAGTCACGGCATTCCCGTTGTGTGCTAATGGAGTATAGTGAATGAGTATATACAAACTATATACACAGAGTATATACAAACTATGCTTCTTGTTTTCAAAAACTGAGACATTTTGAGGTCATATTAAGCTGGAGATACTGACTAGACTTTATCTTACATCTCAGCAGTAGCAGAAAAAAACCAAACATAAAGGTACAGTAAATCTAAAGAAGTAATGCAGTTTAGTTGTTCATATCTCCAATCATATAGAAAACATTAAAAAGCTAAATACATGCACTTAAAATTATTATAAAGTATTTTATCCTTTGTTTTATCGAATACACATTTATGGTAAATTTTAGGATAAAATCTGCTCTTTTGTATTCAGTTTTGTTTCAGCTATGTTCCATTTGCACCAGAAGATACAAGACTTTTCTGAGCTGATACATGAATCTGAAGATGTTTTTAAACGAAGCATTTAGCTACCTAGTAATAGCAGTATTATAAGTATATTAGGAATTGAAATACCTCTAGATTGGAGATTTTATGGGCTTGTTGGAATTACATTTCCCTGTGCAGAAAGTTCAGAAAACTTCCCTTGTAACCTGATGTTGACATTCATTGGATGCATTTTTCTGCCAGGTACATGGATCCTAAGTATATATTCCACTATATGGTTGTTCTTCAAACTACTAATAGTAGGTAAAGTAAAAATTGCAACATTCATAAAATTAAAAAGGAAAAAAAACCCCTAAGAACAAACAAAAAAGCCCACAGACTTATGGGCAGCACCCTCATAATTCAGCAGCTGAGTGGTCTTTACTCACACAAAAATGTGTAGTAGCCTACTGAAATGTACTTGCGTTACTATCCATTGCTACATTGTATCACTATGCAGACTAATACATAAGGAGTTGTATTCTACTGTGTACTTCTGTCCTCAGTTCTTAAATTAGTTAAGGGTAAGGAACCTCAGAACACAAAACAATGGAGGAATGAGAAGGGGAGGATGACAAGCTACCGCTGCTGAATACAGGGTATGTATAAAACTCTCTTAGCAAATGCTGGGTTCCCAAAGTGTGTTTAAACAAGCTGTAAATGTTATTTTAGTGTTCTGTTACATGAATAAAACTTTGCAGTCACTTAGATACTCACAATACAGCTCTGCCACTGTCATTATATGTATCTGGTGTGTAAATTACCTACAATAAATATACAAGCTTACTACCACGGTTAACCTGGGCTATGTGCCTACACCATGCTTGGGAGTCCTGTCAAACTGCATCTTTTCCTTTTTGCAGTACCGATCCACCTCTTGGTGTCAAGTCATGACTAAAAAAACCCAAAAACTTCTCGTGGAATAACAGACACTGGAGGAAATATAAACTCTGGATTCATTCTGATCCTGACTTACCTGTTGTTTTTTAAAATTACATTTGCTATGACTAATTATAACTCTCATAACTATCATTAAAACCCATCTGCTTAGTACAAAGATACAGGCATCTTTCCCCCCCCACCTCCAAAATGTGCTTTTGTTTCTGAGGAATGTTGTTACTGCAGTCTAGCAGATCAGGCAGGAAGATCATTGCCGCAAGTTCTAATGCTTCTCTCTGGCTTTCACACAGATATAAAAATTCCTGATTTGTCTTACTTGGCAAATAAGCACTTGAACCAATCAAGAAAGCAGATTTAAAAAAAAATAGATTGTGGATTAAACTTGGAAGTCTTTTATTACTGAACAATAAACTCATTGCTTTGAGATAAAGAATTTGAATGTTATCTTTTTCATGCTAAAGATGGTGAGAAAATGATTTCTATAAGCCCCTCCTCTTTTCCCCCTCTATTAATTTCTGATTTAAAGGAAGAAACTCTTTAGATTTTAATCTCAGTTTTACATAAGCAGTTTTTTCTGTCTGATTTTGTTTTTTTTTCGTTTTTCTGTCTAGTTCTACCTTCTGTGAGGAACGTTCAAACCTGAAACGTTGCAACAACAAAAGTATTTTTATGATGGCAAAATCATAGGACTGTCAGTGTTGGGAAGGGCACGGAAGCAGGGCTGTCCAAAAAATGCGGCAAGTTACCCAGGACTTCATCAAGCTGAGCTCTGGCAGTGTGCAAGGAGGGAGGGTTTGTGCCCACCTGGGCCGAGGTAGGAGGTTTCAGTGATGGGTGCACCGTGGACCCTCCGTGGCCGAACCTCCACAGCTGCGCTCCCTGGCCCTCCTTCCTGCAGCCTCGCTGCAGGCAGCTGTAGGGCAGTACCCAGCAACTGCATCGGTTATCTCCCGCTTCAGAAACGTGATTTGCTGTCATTCTGCACAGAACAAGATGTTGGCATAAATCACGTTTATGAGCTGTCTCAGAGGGGAAAGGAGGTGAGAGGCACGTTGGAGAGTTAGTGGTCCAGGCGAGAGCGCGATGAGCAACACCAGCTCGGAGAAATAAAGCCAGACCCGCTCTCAGTTATGCCGTGTTGTTTCCCCTCTCGCCCTGCGTTACTGCCAGCCCTTATTTTCCCTTCCCTGGCACAGCCCTCGCTCCCGCTCCCTCCCTGCACCCCGTCCCTGCGGGAGCGGCCGCCAGGGGGCAGGGCCCGCGCCGCACGGCGAGATCGGCCGCGCTCCCGCCCCGGCGCGGCC